>LVTN01001576.1:9750-23044 GCA_001649415.1 Musa itinerans
GACTCTAGCTAGGAGAGTCCTAATTGAGAGGGACATTCATGTAAAACCTACCTAAGCCGACCCCTATTAAAGAGGTGAAGAGGCCGGCTAGGATTAGGAGGTTGTTTCTTAGAGATGAATTAGGAGTTGTAAAGGAATATGAGTCTTGAGTAGGAGTCCTATTAGGTGTTGGTTAGAAGTAAGAGTCTTGAGTAGGAGTCATATTAGGAGTTGGTTAGAAGTAAGAGTCTTGAGTAGGAGTCCTATTATGAGTTAGGGTTTAGAAGCCCTATAAATAGCCATATATTCCTCCTCTTTTGATAAGCAATAGATGAATCTTTTCTGCAGCCTTTGAGCAGCAATTTGGAGGGAGAAAACCCTATAGAGTTTCAAGGAGACCGATCCCCTAAAGAGATCAATCCCAAGTTTAGAATCTGCAAGGGTTCTAACAAGTAACCCTATGGCTTTCTAACATTTCAATCATTGATCTAGGAAGTTCATATGTTAGGAAAAATAATTCTATTAGGGTCTTTACTAGATTTGCATCAGAAATGAAGCAAATTAAATAATCTATACTTAGTTATAATAGTTGTCATCGTTGCCATGTGGCAAAAGATATCATATATAATAAACATGATCTTTTCATGCCCCAAAGATACAACTGTAATGAATGAAGCTTCTTCTTACGTGAGAAGGGGTTATATAAGCATCTATCTTATCTGTAAAAGACTAGACCATGTTGGGCCACAAAACGTCTAAATAAAAGAGACAACTATGTCAGGCCGTAAATCTGTAAGAACAAAGCTAACTAAGTAGTTTGATTAAAAAATCTCATGAAATAAGATTGAAATTGTAAAAAAATTTAAAAAATTCAAAGGCGCGAAACATTGTCCCAAGACATACGTATTCTCAACTTTTTGAACAAGTTTGATTGGAAAAATCGTCTCAACATACAGCCAGATACCAGATACGAATGCTCCTGCATGCATCAACGTGGAGCATCCTTGAAGACATTCTGCGTTAGGAAAACTTAGTGAAAAAAAAAAAAGAGAGAAAATAACAACTAAGAGAAAAAAGAAAAAGGAATTATATATTGTCGGATAAAAAAGCATCACACACACAAAAACTCCTGGAAAGAGGCTTTTAGAACCTCTTTCAGCTAATGATGTGCTGCCACGTTATCCCAAGAATCAATGTAGCGGAAGGTTGTTTTTGCCCGGCTACTTGCAACAGTAGAATACTGTTATATCTGAACTCTTAACCCAAGAATCAATATTTTCTAACAGAGGGAATACGCTTAAGACAACGATCACGCACTTTGAATTTTATTTTTTTAATATTTTTATTTATTTTATTTAAATTAAAAATAAAAAAATTTATTATTCTTGTTCTAACAATCTAAGCGTAATTCTCCTTTGATTAAAATGAAATAAGGTGATAACTTGACAATAAAATAAAAACTGTTTATTTATTTATGTTTAATCTCTGCGCAAGTGTTTGATTACTTCTTAAAAAAACTCGAATTAAACATCTAGTTGTCATTTCAAAATAAAATTTATTATTTGTCATTACTATTATAGTTATTCATTATTATTCTTGATTGATTGATATATGTAAATTTATAATCTGATTAGGACTCTCGAAATTTGTATCTTTTGGATCTAGCCTATTGTGATAAGATTTTTTTATAAAAAATATATAAAATAATCATACATGATCAACTATTTATCGACTTCCCTTATATATATCTTTACTTTTATTTCTATTATTAAAAAAATACTAAAAAATAAAGAAAAGATTCTGGGGCACATCTTTTGATAAACTGATTAACTACATATATTTTCTTAAATGTTAATGGATGATTTTTCTACAAAACACTCACATTTTTCATATTTTTCAATCAGTGCCTTTCACTTTTCCTTTTTCCCAAAAAGTACTTCTAATCTAAAATATCCAAAATATCCCTACCAACTCGTTTCCTCAAAATTTTTCATCCATTTTTACTGGTTTCAAACTATTACATCATTTTTATTTAGCTCATTTATTATATTTTTGAATAACACTTATAATATTTTTATTGAGATATTAAAAATACTATAAATGCTATTGAAGAATATTATAAGTGACATCGTCTCTTTTGTTATTATTGCTTATAGACTATTATGATATCATATTTTTAGGTTTATAGTTGGTGTGATGAGTCTATTTGGATCATTTATAATATTTTTATTTATTTTATAGTAATTTTTATTGTAGAGGCCAAAATACTATAACAAGTCAATTTTTAGTTTTTATTTGGGTAGTGTTGTTTATAAACTACTATAAATATTTATTTAAATCATAGTATGATATATCAAATAATTTCTATTATGTTTTAATTCTATTTGACTCATTTACAATATTTTCAAGTAGGCTTCATAATATTTTTGTTATGGTGTCCAAAGCACTATTAACATGCCAAAAACACTGTAATAAACAGAAAATTTTGAGGGATAGTTTGGATATTTTATTAAATTAGGGGTATTTTTGAAAAAAATAAAAGTAGAGATATCGATTGAGAATTATCCAAAATATGTGTATTTTCTAGAAAAATTATCCAGTGTTGATCATATCTTGACTTAAATAAATAAAAAATTCCTGATTTGTTTGGAGTTTTCTTATTTCCACCGAAGAAAAATAAAAATACTCTGTTCTATCTATTAAAATAAAAAGTAACTATTTCAAACAGAAAAGAAAAATATCCTTTGTAATATATGATTTATTTCCACTTAAATAGAAAATTAAAATTCCTATTCGGACAAAAACATCTCTGATTTATATTATTTTTATTTCTTTTAATTAATTAATATATATACATCCATAAAAAAAATCCAGCAATTTGTTTTTGTCCATATTCTAACTCTAGACCTCTTTAAACAAAAAACTATTTACTTCCATCCAAGTAATTATTACCTATTAAGTGATATTTAGTTTTGTTTATTACTATGGTTAACCTAATTAAATCATGTATCTTAGTTAGAAGCCTTTGCTTTTCAGTTTTTCTGAATATCTTGCATCTTGTCATTTGGTCTACCATTCATAAATTATATAATGAAGGAGTCAATATCATCTTTTACTGTACTTTATAATTGAAACTGTTGACCATTATCTGAAAAAAAAAGATGTTTTGATGCGATCATACTATTCTCACAAGGTTTTTTTTGTATTAGTCTTAATAATCATAGAGTGATAATTGAAAACTGAAAGTTTTTCCTATGTAGATGTGACTCGTATGCTCACCTTTCTTCATGAATAGTAATTTGAGCCTAACAGTTTTCTGCAATTGCAAACATAATGTTTTATATTCACATGTAATTTACATTGTTGAAACCATAGAATCGAATGAGACCCAAGACTCACATGCGTGACCTAATATTCGAGCCGAAGACTCACATGGCCTGAATTGAATTCCATTTTATATACGTCTTCTAATTAGCAACTTAGTTTTGGGCAAACTTGCATAGATCCGTAGTTAATTGTTTTACACTGTTTTGCTCGTATCAATTAGTAATTTATTGAGCGAATAATGTTTATTGAGTTTGTTTAGTTTAATTAAAATTGGGTAGAGATTTATTTAATATTTAATTATTATTAAGAGTCCATGAACTATAGGTGAAACTATATAAATAGTGATATAATCCTTTTTTAATCAATCAATTAATGAAATATTATTCTCGTTTGTTATGACAAACCCTAAGAGATCCATCCACTCGAAGCGATCAAGAAGGCCGATCCACTCGAAGTGATCAATGAGGCCAATCCCTTCGAAGTGATCATCCCCTTTTCTCTCATTTCTTTTATAATAAAATTATTTTAGGGTTCTATCATTTGGTATCAAAACGATGATCTTGACGTTCAATGTTGCCGTAGCTATAAAAAAAAAAAAAAAAAAAAATTTGTGTGAGGAAGGGTGAAGCCGACAACCACGAATGCCGATCCTTCTCAACCGAGAAGGAACCTCTACGTCCCGGCCAGCGACCACCGTTGCCCCTTCTCCACCGCCATCGCTACTTCCCAGCCAGTGGCCACCATCGTCGTCGCTTCCCCCTTGCTGCAGTTATCTTTATCTTCAAAAAAAATAAAAAAAAATGGAGAGAGAAGAAGAAGAAGCCATAGCCACCCCTGCTTCCGGCCAGTCCACCCGCCACCGCTGCTCTCCGGTCAGCGATCACTGCCGCCGTTGCTTCCCAGCCGACGGACCACCACCACTGCCGCTGCTGCCCAGCCAGCAGCCACCACCGCCGCCGCTACCCCCGCCCCCCGGCCAGCGACCTCTCCTCCTCGCTTCCCCATCTCGCTCGAGCGAGAAGGACCGCCGACATTGTTTCCTAGCCAACGGACCACCCATCGCCGCTTCTACCGTCGGCGACGCTGCCCTAGCTGCACCACCATCGCTGCCTTCCCTTGGTTGCAGCTTTGGCCGCGCGAGCCGTCGGCATCACTGTTTCTGTGGTGCGATATAAACAGAGCAGCCGCCGGTCCCTTTGCTGTTGCAGGCGTCGGTTGCCTCCACTGTCGCCGCTGCTTTCGGCCAACGGCCAACCCCTCATTCTGCAGTAGCCGCCCTCTAGTAGCGCACGTAGCAACTTTAGCAAGTTGCCATCACCGTAGCCTCAACCCCGTTGCTCGGCGATCGTCCCTTAGGTCGCAGCTACTGCAACCACATCGATGCATTTGCCTGCTAGCCCCGGCGCTCTCACCCCATGCAGCAACTGCAACTACATCCCTGCATCCTCTGCATCCTCGTAACAACCCTCCTAAGCATCACTGCCCTTCCTTCCGCATCGTCATAGCCACCGCAGTGACGAGCCCTTGGCGGCGCTGCCCTAGCTGCACCACCATCATTGCCTCCCAACCCTCAGTAGCAGCGATCCCTTCACGCAGCGACCGCAACAAGCATCGCTGCCTCCCATGCAACGATCGTAGCTACACCCCCGCATCCTCGCAGCAACCCTTCATTCCATATGAGAAAAAAATTAGTAATGAAATATCAATAAGGGGTTTGTACTATAATAAAAAGTGGAGCATGGAGCACCGATGTAAATAAGGGCAACTTCTGATGATAGAACCAATTGGAGAGGAATCAGAAGCTAAGAATCTAGACTTCGATCATGAAGGTATAGATTCTAATGAAGATATTGGACTTACCATACATAGATACATATATTAACCGACTACTCTAACCCGTAAACTATAAAAGTTGGTGAAACTCTGGAACATCAGCTTGTTATAGTTTTGATTGATACTGGTAACACTAACAATTTTATGGATAATGAGACTATTGACCGATTGGTCCACAACATTGAAGGCTATAACATATTCGAAGTAAAGATCACTGATGGATGGATTTTAACTTATGATAGTAAATGTTTAAAGATGAAATTGATTATGCAAGGTTAAGAGTTTCTTGCAATGCTTACTACACTGAAAGACAGACATATTGCTTATACTATCAAAAAGTGAAGACCATATGATGCGTTGCAAATAGCCTATGACTGAAATGATGAAAGAGAAGCTCCCGAGTTTGATGCTACTTAGCCTTGAGGACAAGACTGATTTGAAGAGGGAGGAATTGTTAGGACCCTTTTTCTGAGCTTTTGAATAATATTTATTGAGTATGTTTAGTTCAGTTAGAATTACGTAGAGATTTATTTAATATTTAATTATTATTAAGAGTCTAAGTCATGATGGACTCTAGGTGGAACTCTATAAATAGTGATGTAACCCTTTCTTTAATCAATCAATTAATGAAATATTATTTCAGTTTGTTATGACAAACCTTATGAGGTCGATCCACTCGAAGCGATCAAGGAGGCCGATCCCCTCGAAGTGATCAAGAAGGTCGATCCCCTCGAAGCGATCATCCCTTTTCTCTCATTTCTTTTACGATAAAACCTTAGGGTTCTATTGAAGTGTAGATTTGTTAATCACATATAAATCCTAAATGATAACATTATATTTTTACTATCATTGGTATACATGTTTTTATTATTAACTCATGTAACCCGCGAAATTGTGGGGCCAGAGTAGAGTTAAAATAAAACAAAATTTCTTTTAAATCTGTCTTCTTTTCAAGTATGAAACAAATGATGACTTTTCTACGTATTAGTTGATTGTAACTACATATGCATGTTATCAAATGTCATCTCTCTCTAAAGCATTTAGGTGTTGCACTTTAGTCTGCATGGCTTCTTACTTGAGCCTTAATACATCACAACAGTACACAATCTGTATTCTTGATGCTCTCTAGTGCAATATCACCATTTATCTTAATATCATGAAGTGTACCAAATAATTATTTTTATTTAAGTGCATATCTCTGAAGTATCACATCTAAATACGTGAGACTTATTTGTTGAGATATATGTCGTACAACCCTTATGTTGCATATGGTAGAATAATTTTCCAAGTTATTGAGATCTTAATATATATCCACTTCCTAAAAATATTATTATCCGATTTATAATAAATAATAATAATAATAATATTATTTGTAAGAATATAAAAAAATCATATTAAGAATAAATATGATTACAACATCCTTCCTTGGTAGGAAACTACTGATAAAATAACCAAAGGATATAAGGGATCATTATGTATTCTCTCTTTTTTTTATTAGCTTCTATCAATCTTTATAATTTGTCCAACAACTCTAAGGGATCGATAAGATCTTCTTATCGACTTACATAGATGAGTGAGAAAGTTGGTTAGTAATTACTAGACTAAGAGATATAATAATATAACATAATAATATTATCCTTGATTTCTTAGAGGAAATGATTGATAATTACATTTAGTCCGATATTGATGGATAAGTTAGGAACTATAGAGAATACATCTTAGCATAGAACTTCATGCTTCTAGTTTTTTAATTTTTTTATAATTTTAATCTTATTTTATTAGATTTTTATTAGTAGTCGAAGGTTAACTATAATGTTAGATTTAAATTTAGGGTTAAGTACGCAAATCAGTAGTATTAGAGGAATATATATGCGATTTTTTGCCCAAATGAAAACCAACCAACCAACGCGAAACAAACGGGTTTTAAACAGATCCGCCGGAACATCTAAATCGAACTGCATGTTGTAATGGACCGGCGAAATGGCTTTAAATGGGCCGCCTCCCTCGGAGCATCCACGAATCTCCTGCTGTCTTCTCCTCGATCGCTTCGAGCGGGTCCTTCTTCTCTCTGCGCGTCTTCCGCTCCAGGTATTCGTCCATCCCCGTTTCTCTGGGCGTTGTGTTGTTTCTTTCGAGCATGAGCAGAATGCATCGGTTTCAGACCGATACATCAAACCCTTCTCCAATCGAAACAATAGGAGATCGTCCTTATAATTTAGCATCTCTTGTGAGTCTGATGATCTCAACGAGCCCGATCTTTTAAGAAATATCGTTTCTTTCTCTTCCTTTGTAGTTAGGTCCCGTTGATTGTCGAGTTTGAATGATCGGTGGCCTTTGTGACTGTTCACTAGTTTGAGCCTTATAATTTTCGTTGTTGCAATTTATGCGCGCCGTCGAATTTTAGGGTGATCTAGGGTTAGATGCTTTTGATCGATCAAGATTCGATTTTGCAGGATTTAAAGAAGCTTGAAGTTTGATTTGGTCTTTTACGCTGGAGGAGAATGGTGCTCGTTCTAGCCATTGGTGATCTCCACATCCCTCACCGGGCGCCCGATTTGCCTGCCAAATTTAAGTCCATGCTTGTGCCTGGGAAAATTCAGAACATCTTGTGTACTGGAAATCTTTGCATTAAGGTGCTTCTTTTCCACTTTCTTTTTAATGATTCTGTATCCTCTCTCTCTCTCTCTCTCTCTCTATATATATATATATATATATATATATATATATATATATATATATCATCGTTATCGTTGTCACTCCTGCAAGATTTCTTCAGGCATCAAAATGCACTAGAATCCATAATTAATGGGCTTTTTATGGTTTATGCTTCTAGGAAGATGTTAGTGGAGGGACAATTTTCGCTGGAATCTATAATGGGGAATCGTTTACTGGAACTAGGCCATTGTATATGCCTTTATGACAGAGAAGCAAATTTTGTGTGTGAGAACTTAAAGTTGTGAAGCTCTGGTGGAATCATTTATAGTTTGTATGTTTTCATGCAAGTGTCCAAATGAAAGTTTCACAACATTGCATATGTATTTGGAAAAATTACTAATAGCAATGTGGCTTTAGCACTGTGGGTTGTGACCCAAATTCATATTAGTTAGCTTCTCAAGTGAAATTCAAGCACTAGTAACATGAAAAGATCAAGGATTGTAAAGCTTCATATTTATAGTATGTTACAGTCTTTAACAGTTTTTTCAGGCTTGATAGAGCAACTGCATCTTGGCCACAGTAAGTGTGCATTTGCATACCATTAACACATCGTCCTTGCTTTTCCTAATTGAACTGAATGTGCATAAGACTCTTAAGATGTTAAATTTGTTGTGTTAGCTTGAACTTGTTCTTGACTGCTAAAAATTCTTGTGACTTTCTAGTAGCTTAGCAAAAATATTAACAAGCCCTTTTTTGACAAATGGTAAGTGGTGAAGGTTGGATTTGCTATCAAGACCTTGCAATGATTCGACAAAGTCTTTGTCAACAAGCCATTGTTTGCAGATTTTAGATAGAAACCCATTCTAAGTGTAAAAAAATTATTTTATGAGTGAGTGTGGTTGCCTTCTTGGAGGCTTCGAATATGACCCAATTTTGACAAGGAGTTGCACGTACGAGAGCAAAAGCTTTGACAATATCATCGTAAAAACTATAGATGTCCACACAGACTGAACAAGGATAATGTTTTATCTTATACCTTGTATTATTACCATACTGTTTTATCTTTTGGTATTGCCAGACTGTAATCTCACTATTTTGCACATGTTCCTTTGTTTACTAATAGATGCCAGATTTTCCTGGGTGGTTAAGTGTTTTGGGTTTTATTGGTTGAACATGTTGAGCAATTTGCTTATTTATATCACCACTCTTGATTTTCATGAAATTGTTCACTTATTTTATGGCAATATTTTCATGAAGTTGACATCTCAAAGAAGCTTTAATTCTGTAGGAAGTTCATGATTACTTGAAAAGCTTAAGTCCTGACCTGCATATTACTCAAGGTGAATATGATGAAGATGTTCGTTATCCAGAAAACAAGACTCTTACGATTGGTCAGTTCAAGCTTGGGCTTTGTCATGGTCATCAGGTTTGTTTTTTCTTTGTTTTGAGACAGTGATTATGGATTTTTCTTTCTATTTCCGATGCTCTTTATACATATTATATGCACTGAATGAACTGTCTACCTCGTTTACAGAAAGGAATTGACTCTTGTCATAATTCATATAACATGGCTGGAGTATTTTTTTGTGTTAAATCAGCAACTTTTCGTTAAAACATTGTAGAATAAAATGTCAATTAATCCCACGAAGCTGAGTTCCTTAGTAATCCCTGAAGGATGATAAATTGTCTGCATTTATTTAAATTCAGTTTATGATGGATCAAAGAGTTGGAGAGGCAGATTTATAGTGTATGTTTCAGGAAATGCAGACAATATTCTTTCGGTGATTTTTGACAGAGTGAAGCCCCTTGGACAAACCTGTTTCCAATGTTGTTAACCTAAACCCTCGAGAGGTTCCACAACTTTAATTTCTGCCATTGTGTTCCTTCGTTTCATCTTGAATTTAGCTAAGAACAAGTTTTCATGTTAAATTTAGGTTGTTAGCATTATTGCGAAAGGATTTTTTATATTTTTGTTGCAAATTAAGGTGTTTAGAAACTGTCTAGAAGTTTCTTCACGTGGCTGGTTATATACACTGGTGAAGGCTACACAAAATTCAATTCCCACAAAGTCTTCCAGTTGTCAGTTCTTTTCAGTTATTATTGCTTTCCAATCTTTTCCAAGTGGATATTAGTCAGCATATCTGCCATGTCTTTATTTTTGTTTTCAATCAATGCAGATCGTCCCGTGGGGTGACTTGGACTCGTTAGCCATGCTTCAGAGACAACTGGATGTAGATATCCTTGTGACTGGACACACTCATCAGTTCAAGGCCTACAAGCATGAGGGAGGTGTCGTCATAAACCCTGGCTCAGCAACTGGTGCATATAGCAGCATAACTTATGATGTCAACCCCAGTTTCGTGCTAATGGACATTGATGGCCTTCGTGTTGTGGTTTATGTTTACGAGCTTATCGATGGAGAGGTGAAGGTTGACAAGATCGACTTCAAGAAGACTGCAACTACTCAATCTGCTCACTGATCTGAACAGTAGATTTACTACTTCGATACCCTGATTTGGTTGTTTGAATGTACTGATATCTATTATCATCAGATTGAGATGAACTGTGATACCTTAATATGCTTTCTAATAAGTTGAGTTTTAACACATTATTGTAGAAAGCTTCACTAATCATTAGGGAGCAGTCGGTTTCACTGGATTTTCTCATTAAGATGTTTGTATCACGAACACTAGCAAGCTTGTGGATTGAAATATTAAAGGAAAACACCAAGTTTTGTTCGTAATATAAATACAAAAAATGACATGCATGTATATATATGCCACATTACTAAATGGATCATATATGTTCATTTAATAGAGTTGTTAAATTAGATTTTGGTTGTCTGATATGGGAGCTGATTCAAATCAGACCTACTCCATTCTTTGAGTTGATCTGATGCTTCTGACAATTCACATTCGATACTGATTTTGGTCGAAAAGTTTTTGAGTTCAAGATTGTTTCTTAGGATGTTCCTATAAAACCCCTTCTATAAGGGGTTCCCATAGTCGTTACCTCCGAATGGCACGTTATTCATCGGAATGTGGAGCGTTGATCTCGGACATAACTATCGTCGATTTGCATCGAATTCGGGATGGTCGGTTTGCATCAAATTCAGGATGGTGCAACATTCGGACTCATGACGTAAATTGAATGGTGGGAGTGATTGGTTGACAGCATAAGTGTTAATAGGCTTATCACGTGGTGTAGAAGTGTGAACTACTCGACTCCAACATGTCAGTCACATGATGCGGAGATACTGGACAATTGGTGATATCGGACAATTGGCACTAACATGTTGGCTACCTGACATCGACATGTTGGTTATTTGGCTATGATATATCGACCATATCTGAAATGATAATTTAATTAGATATATTTGTTACATTTGTTATGGTTTCATACTTCACAAGTATCTTGATCTCATACATTATCATTTATTCATTGTTTTGGCTGTTGTTCATAGTGGTATTTTATATCATATTATATTCTCAAATAATATTATCCAATTCATTTTTCAAATATCAAAGTTGAATTATATTCATACTATATTGTTCTTGCTAAACAATTCATCAATAGTGATTTAAATTTCTAAAGTCAGACTCGGACTCAATAATTAATGTATTTGATTTCCTTCATATTTTGTAATTAAATTTTTAACTCCACACACATTTTTTCAGATTTTGTAATTAAATTGATTAAGAATTTTCACATCAAACCCACTAAATGATTATTATAATACATAATTGAAAAGAAATAAGTTGTCTTCGTCACCAAGGACATCTTGGGAATACTCTTGGCCATGAAAACATATTAAAGAAAGAAATGTTTCATATACAAGCACATTTCTTTTGGTACTGTTAGCATAATACTCGTGCCAAAGCAGTGGCAAATGAGTGCAGCAATTGGAAATGACAAACTCCACCTCATTTACTGTTTTCTTCTGATATGATAGATGAGATCCTTATCTCTTTTCTTGTCTCTCCCTCTGTTTTTTTTTATAATTGTTTTCTTGACTTTTTAAGCTAAAGTGACAATGAATGAAAGGAAGAATCGGAAATGATGATATTTGTTTCGTTGCGCCATGCCCTTTTATTCTCATTGTTTTTTTTATTTTATTACAATCAAAGTCTAATCGACCTATGATCCTCTCGAATGTTAGAAGGGAGGTGATCCTCCCGTTATCTCTTTTCTTTTCTCTTCTTCCCATTTGTTCTCAATATTTATTTGACTTTCTTGTAGACATAACAGTAACGAAGGAAAGAGGTGATTGAAAATAATGCACTTCACCTTATTCGCATTGTTCGCCAATGATGCACTCCAATGCCAAAAGGGAGAAGATGCTCAACTGTATGGTCACTCGCCTTGTCATCATTGATGAAGACATGTTTGAGCGCTTGCTCGTCAAAATCTTCTCTTTTTATATATTTTTTCTTGTTTCTCCTTCCTTTTGTGCTTATTATTTTGTTCTCTTTCTTAGCAAGCCAAGCAATAGTGACTGAGTGTAGCAATCAGAGATGATAGACTCCATCTTGTTTATTATCCTCATTTCCTAGGATAGATGAGAAGTTTGTTCGCATTCTAGCTCGACTCGCCTCATGACGAAGATATGCTTGAGTCTTGCTTGCCAAGATCCTCCTTTAGTGTATCTCTTATCTTATCTCTCCCTTCCTTTTTCTCATTATTTACTTGGCTTTTTTTTCAGCTAAAGTGATATTTAGTTTTGTTTATTACTATGGTTAACCTAATTAAATCATGTATCTTAGTTAGAAGCCTTTGCTTTTCGGTTTTTCTGAATATCTTGCATCTTGTCATTTGGTCTACCATTGATAAATTATATAATGAAGGAGTCAATATCATCTTTTACTGTACTTTGTAATTGTAACTGTTGACCATTATCTGAAAAAAAAAGATGTTTTGATGCGATCATACTATTCTCACAATGTTTTTTTTCTATTAGTCTTAATAATCATAGAGTAATAATTGAAAACTGAAAGTTTTTCCTATGTAGATGTGACTCGTATGCTCACCTTTCTTCATGAATAGTAATTTGAGCCAAACAGTTTTCTGCAATTGCAAACATAATGTTTTATATTCTGATAGAACCATTGCAGATTCTAAACTTGAGGTTGATCTCTTTAGGGGATCGATCTTCTTGGAACTCTATAAATACATGACTATTTATAGGGCTTCTAAACCCTAACTCCTAATAGGACTCATACTCAAGACTCATACTTCTAACCATTCTGATAGAACCATTGCAGATTCTAAACTTGAGGTTGATCTCTTTAGGGGATCGATCTTCTTGGAACTCTATAAATACATGACTATTTATAGGGCTTCTAAACCCTAACTCCTAATAGGACTCATACTCAAGGTTGGGGCCCAACCAGCCCCGCCTCTTCAAATCAGCCTTGTCCTCGAGGCTGACGATTTGGGAATTTGATCTTTAAGTCGTCATAGTTCTCCCAAGTGGCATCTTCTGTTGGTAGGTTCGCCCATT
>LVTN01001577.1:10524-22995 GCA_001649415.1 Musa itinerans
TCCTCTCTTGAATGATCTCAAGACTTAGAAAGAAAAGAGGAGAACTCTAGCTTTTACAACACTTTAAGGCCTTAATGACTCAAGATTATATCAAGGTTTCGGTGCCCTTTCATGCAAGAAAGGGTGGGGTTTTTATAGACCCCAATGAGTTCAAAAATGGAGCCTAAAAGTGTCCATTCCCGGATTTTCGGGGTCCTGGCGGTACCACCTCCATTATTGGGCGGTACTACCCCCGGACAGAGCCCGAAAACCGAGCTCTGGCGGTGCCACCGCCCAATTTGGGCGATACGACCGCTTGATAGAGCTCAGAGACCGAGCTTTAGCGATACCACCGCTTGACAGGGGTGGTACCACTGCCCAGAATTCCTAGGAGATCGAGTCTCCCAGGTGGTGCCACCGCCTAAAATTCCTAGGAGACCGAGTCTCCCAAGCGGTGCCATCGCCGGCCAGGAATTCAGGGGCCGAATGGGCTGATCCATTCTGCCCAATTTAGGTTTGTTAAGGGCCCAATTGGCCCCTAATTAAGTTAGTGGGATTACCTCCTAATCTTAACTTAATCTATACTCTAACTACGACAATTACGACATGATTACTGTAATTCTGTGTTCCGGTGCGTCAATCGCTCTTCCGGTGNNNNTCCTGGACTTCGTGGTGATCTTCTTGGCGAGTTCCGATGAGCTTCTAGGGCAAGCTCCTGGACTTCTCGGCTGGTTCCCACAGAACTTCTGACGAACGTCCGGACTTCCAACGAATTCTTGTACTCCCAACATGATCTTTATCTTGACTCCAGCATAACACCTGCTGCATGTCTTATTGCTATCATAGTTAATCCTGCACACTTTTCTCAACATATAGATTAGATCAACAAATGATAATTAATTCATCATCAAAATCCGAGATTCAACACCTATGTCTTGGTTTCTTCCGGCGAACTTCCGACGATCTCTCGACAATGTTCCGGCAGAATCCCGACAAGCTCCTGGACTTCATGACGATCTTCTTGGTGAGTTCCAACGAGCTTCTCTGGCAAGCTCCGAGACTTCTCAGCTGGTTCCGCCAGATTTCTAACAAACGTCCGAACTTCCGACGAACTCTTGAACTCCCAACGAAATCACGTCCTTGTCTCCGGGACTTCATTTTGCTTCATGCCTTGCTATCCTAGTTAATCCTGCATATGTAAAACACTCTTCAATCTAGACAATTAATACTAAGCATTAATCATGTTGTCCAGCATGTCATTGGTCCCTCGACGCTTCGTCCGATTCTTCGGCGCATCGTCCTCTCTTGTGGCCTATTGCCCAATTGGCCAGTTGACTCCGCAATTCCGATATCCTTGGCATAATATCTGCTCTTCTTGGCCCGATGCCTGAATCCATGGCCCGAAGCCTTCTGTCGATACGTCGACCGATCCTCCGGCTCGACGTCAATCTTCTGACATATTTTTCTCCAGCCCAACATGATTTTTCCTGCTTTAATTATCTCATCCTGATCAAAGCATCCTACGTCACTCAAAACGTAGATTAAAATATAAACACTTATCAATTAGTTTCATCATCAAAATCTAAGATTCAACATGTATCCCTAGTGTCCCCATATGAGCAACTATGAGACCAGCCTCTTCCATCATATGGATGGGTTTATAGTACACTAGTTTGTCCGGTTATCTCGATGTCCCTTTTCAGTAACCTATGACCGGGATTATCAGTCTCATTATCGTGATCTCATCACAATTCTCATTGCACAAATCCATAGATATCACAATATATTTATGTAACAGACAATATAAAGTGATAAAATATCAAATATAATAAGCAAAAAGAATGTATATCATGTCACACGTATTATCACTCATGTGAATGGCTTGTAGGGCACCTATTGTTGAATCTCGAATTTTGATGATGAAATCAATTGATGAATTAATGATCTAATCCATGTGTTGAGAAAAGTGATGCAGGACTAACTATGATTGTGAAAAGATAAAACAATTAAAGAAGAATTTAATGTTGAGCTAGAGTCAAAGATTGGGTATCAAGCCTGAAGAATCAAAGGATACGCCAAAGGTTCGGACAATGCGTCGAAAGCTCACCGAGAGTTCGCCGAAAGCTCACTGGAAGATTGTCAAGTGTGCGCCAAAAGTTTCACCAAAAGTTCGGATAAATAATTGATGTGCCGAATAACTAATATTGCTTGCATTGTAATTGTTTAGCCTTAATTATCATAGTTATGGTTTCAATTTGAGTTAGTTTTGGGAAAAATCCTACTAACTCAATTTGGGGCCAACTAGGCCCAAATTAGGATTAAATTAGGCATATTTTTTATCCTATTCAGTGATCCTTAACTAGCCCAAGCAGTGGCACTGCTTGAGGCTCGGCGTCTCAAGAAATCTGGGCGATGGTACCACTAGCAATTAATGCTGCCAAGTAGTGGTTTCGCTGGAGCTAGTCTCCAAGGCTTTATCAGGTGGTTGTACCACTCAGACTAGTAGTAGTACTGCTAGAGCAAGGTTGTCAGGCGATGGTACCGCCTAATAATGGTGGTGTTACTGCTAGTATCCTGAAAACCAGGGATGAGACACTTTTTGGCTCCATTTTTGAAGCCATTGGGACCTATAAATACCCCACTATTTTCTGTATGAAAGAGCATGAAAAGTAAACAAAAGTCTTGAGATTTTAAGTTGTAAAAGTCTTGAAAAAGTGCTTAGTATCCTCCTCCTTAAGATTTGTGATCATTCTAAGAGATGTGTGAGGCTTGTAAAGGTTTTCTCCTAAACCTATGAAAATGAGAAAGAGTTGTAAGAGGGTAGTTGGTCTTCGCCCATTGAAGGAAGTCTATTAGTGGAGTCTGGTGGCCTCAACGAAAGAGGAATCGGGAGTAGACGTAAGTCACAACAACCGAACCACTATAAATTTGGTGTGCATCTTCTTTCTGCTCTTTATTACTATTATTTTTTCTGCTTTAACTACTTATTATGTTTACTCTAAGCTAAGCATACTTCGATATCATTTTCGATATGGTTTTATCGAATCAAGCTTTTCCAAATCATTAAAGTTTTTCGAATTAACATCGTTTTCCTAAAAGCACTAATTCAACCCCCCCTCCCCCCCCTCTTATTGTCAATTTTTATCCTAATAGTTGGTATCAGAGTCAAGGTTTTTTTCATTTGGTTTAACATCCAAGAGAAATGACTTTTACCAGCAATCAAGAGGGTCTTTCTATCACTCGTCCTCCTATGTTCAATGGGACGGGCTACACGTATTGGAAAACTAGAATGAGAAGTTTCTTTCTTTCTATATATTTTAATTTATGGAACATTATTGAAAACAATTTTAAAAAGTCTTCCAAACCAATGAACGAATGGAATGATTTGGAAAAGAAGGCTTTCTCTTTGAATGCTAAAGTGATGAACACTTTATTTTACACTCTTGATAAAAATTAATTTAATTAGGTTTCTATATGCGAAATTGCACATGAGATTTGGCACACACTCGAAGTCACACATAAAGGCACAAATAGGGTTAAAGAGTCAAAAATTAATCTTTTGGTTCATACCTATGAGTTGTTTCGTATAAAACCAAGCGAGACCATTAAAGACATGTACACCCATTTTACGAATGTCGTCAATAGTCTAAAAGCACTTGGTAAAAGTTTTTCTAATTTTAAACTTATTAACAAGATATTAAGATCCCTTCTAAAAAATTGGGATCCTAAAGTAACGGCAATACAAGAAGCAAATGATCTAAATAACTTTTTGCTTGAAGAACTTATCGGGTCTTTGATGACCTATGAAATGATGTGTATAGCACATGATGAACTTAAAAACAACATTCCAAAGAACAAGAAGGATATGACACTTAGAACCAAAGAATGCCACTTGGGTGAAAACTCAAGTGACGATGATGATGATGACTTAGCACTTTTTACAAGAAAGTTTAAAAAATTCTTAAAAATGAATAAAACAAAACAAGATACTAAGAACAAAAGTGAACTAAAAAAGGACCAAATAAGGGACACTTCAAAAATGAATGTCCCCAAGTGAAAAAGAAGCTACCAAAGAAAAAGAAGGTACTCAAAACAACTTGGGACGATTCAAGTGCATCCGAAGATAAAGAGCCAATCAACAAAGACGAAGTTGCAAATTATGCTCTAATGGCGCTCAATGATAAGTTTAGTGACTCAATCAAATCTCATTTAGCTTATGATAATTTACTTAATATTTTTAATAATTTATATAATAAATGTAAGCTAGTTGGTAAAAAATATAAGTTGTTAAAAAAGGAGCATGCTTCTCTTGTTAGTGAATTTGATAAATTAAAAATTGAGCATGATGATAGTATGTTAGCTCCTTGCACTAAGTGTGAAGAGATAGATTCACTTAAGAAAAAAAATGTTTTACTACAAAAAATATTAAAAAAATTTAAAATAGGTAATAAATCTCTAAACATGATTATTGCTAATAAGGGTCATGTTTATAGAAAGAAAGAAATTGACTTTGTGAGTAACACTCAATAAAAGCCAACTATCTTCGTTAAAGGATCTATATTACATGTCTCACCTAGGGATAAATGTAATTTTTGTGGAAAATATGGACATTATGCCTATAGATGTTCTTTTAAAAAGTATAGTTCACACAAATTAGTTTGGGTTCCTAAAGGAACCTTAAATAACTCAACAACAATAGTTAAAATAGGTAGATCTACTAATGAGGGACTCAAAGTTAAATTGGTACCTAAAAGAAAACCTCCTTTCTTGTAGATATATTTACAATCAAAAGCTAGGAGCAAGAGATGGTACATTGATAGTGGATGCTCAAGGTATATGACCGGAGATTCAACTGACTTCTCTAAGCTCACTAGCTAAGAAAAAAGGTATGTCACTTGTGGAGACAACAACAAAGGAAATTTTTTTGGCAAAGGAACCATAGGTAATAAGTCAAACTTTCTAATTGAATATGTGTTATTAGTAGATGGTTTTAAACATAATCTACTAAGCATTAGTCAATTATGTGATAAAGAATATATTATCAAATTTGAATCTAATGCTTATATAATTGAAATACCACACAAAAATAGATCTATGATTGCCTTAAAAAATAACAATGTGTATAATATTGATATTGATGATTTTTGTGATGAAACATGTTTTTCAGCGTTAAACGATAATGAATGGCTTTGGCATAGGAGACTAGGTCATGCTAGCATGAAACTAATCTCTTAAATATCAACTATAGAACTCGTAAGAGGATTGCCTAGCATCAAGTTTGTCAAAGATAAAGTTTGTGATGCATGTCAACTAGGAAAATAAATAAAAAAAAGTTTTCAATCAAAGAATCAAATAAGCACCTCTAGACCACTACAATTAATCCATATGGATTTATTTGGACCAATTGATATAACAAGTCTATGAGGTAGTAAATGTTCTTTTGTAATTATTGATGATTATAGTAGATACACTTGGATATACTTTTTGGCACACAAAAGTGATTGCTTTAAATATTTTTCTAAATTTTAAAAACTTGTTCACAATGAAAAGGGTTTTATAATTTCATCTATTTGTAGTGATCACGGTGGTGAGTTTCAAAACTATGATTTTTAAAATTTTTGTGAGTCAAATGGATACAACCATAATTTCTCTACTCCAAGAAATCCACAACAAAATGGAGTAGTTGAGAGAAAAAAGAGGAGCTTACAAGAAATGATAATAACCATATTAAACAAACATAGCCTACCCAAATATTTTTAGGCCAAAGCCATTAACACAACATGCTATGTCATGAACAGGGTTCTCATAAGACCATTACTTTCCAAAACTCCCTATGAATTGTGGAACAACAAAAGACCCAATATTTCACATTTTAAAGTTTTCGATTATAAATGTTTTATTTTAAACGAAAATGATGCCTTAAAAAAATTTGATGCAAAATCTGATGAATGCATTTTTCTTGGTTATTCCTCTATTTCTAAAGCTTTTCGTGTCTTTAATAAAATAACCTTAGTTATAAAGGAATCCATTCATATTGTTTTTAATGAGCTTCCTGAATTTAAGAAAAATAATTTTTATTTTGTTGCTTTAAATTTGAATAAAAACTCTCCTCTCCCAAGCAACTTGGATGCATCTTCTTCCAAAGAATCCTTACCTAAGGAATGGAAGTATGTAGATGCTCATCCTAATGAGCTAATCATTAGGAATATATTAAAAGGTGTTTAAACTCGTTCTTCTTTTAAAAATTTTTATGTGAATACGGTCCCTTTATCTCAAATTAAACAAAAATGCATTGACGATGCTCTAAAAGATGATTTATAAGTTTTTGCAATGCATGAGGAGTTCAAATAATTTAAGAGAAATAAGGTGTGGAAGCTTGTTCCTAGACCTAGTGACTATTTAATAATTGGTATTAAATGGGCCTTTAAAAAAAGTAATATAAACTTGGTATCATGGTTAGAAACAAGGCTAGATTAGTAGCCAAAGGTTTCGAGCAAGAAGAATGTATCAATTATGAAGAAACCTTTGCTCTTGTGGCTGGACTTGAAGCCATAAGGATTCTTCTTACCTATGCTAGTTGTAATAATTTTAAGTTATTTTAAATAGATATTAAATGTACTTTTGTTAATGGCTTTATTTCCAAAGAAATTTATGTTGAATAACCACTTGGATTTGAGAATGTTATTTTTTCAAATCATATTTTTAAGTTGTTTAAGCTCTTTATGGTTTGAAACAAGCTCCAAGGGCTTGGTATGAGAGACTTTGTTCATTTCTAATTAAGAATGATTTTTTGAAAGGCAAGGTTGATACTATATTGTTTATTAAATATTTTAAAAATAATTTTCTTGTAGTTTAAATTTATGTTGATGATATCATTTTTAATTCTTCAAATGAGTCTTTGTGTGAATCTTTTGCCAATAGTATGAGGCAATAATTCGAAATGAGTTTAATAGATGAATTAACCTTTTTTTTTAGGATTACAAATTAAGCAACTTAGTGATGGTACCTTTGTGAGTCAAACTAAATATACTCTAGATCAATTAAAATGATTTAATATAGAAAGTGCTAAGGTTATCAATACACCAATAAGCACTTCTACAAAATTAGATATGAACATTAATGGAGAATGTTTTAATCAAAAGACTTATAGGGGTATGATAGGTAGTTTACTATACCTCATAACAACTAGACCTGATATTATATTTAGTGTTGGACTATATGCTAGATTTCAATCTAATCCTAAGCAATCTCATTTAAAAACTATTAAAAGGATTTTTAGATACCTAAAAGGAACACCTAATATAGGATTATGGTATCGAAAATGTAAAAATTTTGAATTAATTGCTGATGCTGATGCTAACTTTGGTAGATGTAGAATAGATAGAAAATCTACATCTGGAACATGTCAACTCTTATGTCATTCACTTGTTTCTTGGTCTACTAAGAAACAAAATCCGGTTGCATTATCCATAGTCGAGGTTGAATATATAGTAGCAGATGCATGTTGTGCACAAGTTATTTAGATAAAAAATACTTTATAAAATTATAGAGTTTATTTAAAAAACATCCCTATAAAATGCGATAATACTAGTATAATATGTTTAACAAAGAATCTCGTTCAACACTCTAGAACTAAACATATTAATATTAGACATCATTTTATTAGAAATTATGTTAATAATAATGACATATCTTTAAAATTTATTGATACAAAGCATCAATTAGCAGATATTTTTACAAAACCATTAAACGAGGAGCAATTTGATTTTCTTAGAGGAGAAATATACATGTTAAATCTTCTAAATGCATGAATGTTTCTTATATATTTTTTGGATCATTATCATGATTTCTCGGTTTTCATGTCTTAAGTTTTCTTTCGAATCAAGATCATATCCTATAACTCTTCCTTTTGCTAAAGGGAAGATTTTCTTTCAAACAAATCATGATCCTTCTCTTGATTTCTCAATATTCTTGACTTAACCTTTCTCTTGAATTAAGATCGCTTACTATGATTTCTTCCTCTTGCTATTTACAAAAGAAAAGATTTGATTCATGGAGTTTTGGTATTCACAACTTGCTATTTCCTATAAATCCTTCCTCATTCTATTTGCAAAAGTAGAACTTTGATTCATAAACTTTCGGATTCATGACTTGATCTTTCTTTCATTTATGTGATGGTTGAAATATTTGCACCATTGAATTCTTCCCCTCTTCTTTTTTATATATAATGACAAAGGGAGAAAGAGAAGTGCTATCTTGCACATCTCCAAAGAAGAAAAGTGCTAGATTGTTCATCTCAAGAAGCAAAACTTGCAAACTTGCACATCTCAAAAGAGAATTACTAGCTTGCACATATCAAGTAGATGCAAATATTGCTAACTTTCGCATCTCTATAACTTGCTAATTTGCATCTCTAAAGTGATGATATATGCAATGTTGTTTCAAAAAAACTTAATAACATGTAATGATGTATGTAATGATTTGAAATTATGTTTCAAAAATATGCTAGTTACATTTTTCTCCTTTTTGTTGTTATTGATGACAAAGGAGGAGAAGTAATGATGTTTTGGTATCATGCATGCCCAAGTAATGATGATTTAAAAATTTATTGTTTTGGCATCATGCCCAAAGTGATGATGATTTGTAATGTTTTAAAATTGTGCATATTACATTTTGATAATTTAAAACTATGATGATGCGCAATGTGTGAAATTTTGATTTGATATATTGCATTTGATCACTATAATCAAAATTGTTTCACTTGAATTCAAATGTTATGATTCCTTTTGAATATAAGTTTTCCTTACCTCAAATTGGCATTTAGATAGGGAGAGTTAAGGTTAACTCTGTTATCAATTGGTTGTCATCATCAAAAAGAGAGAAATTGTTGAATCTCAGATTTTGATGATGAAATCAATTGATGAATTAATAATCTAATCCATGTGTTGAGAAAAGTGATGTAAAAATAACTATGATCGTAAAAAGGCAAAACAATTAAAGAAGAATTGAATGTTAGGCCAGAGTCAAAGATCGAGCATCGGGACAGAAGAATCAGAAGATATGCCGAAGGTTTGGATGATGCGTCAGAAGTGTTGAATCTTGGATTTTGATGATGAAACCAATTGATAGTGTTTATCTAATCTCCATTTTGAATGATGTAGGAAGCTTCAATCAAGGAGAGACAATTAAGGCAAAAAGAATCATGTTAGACCGGAATGGAACATGTCAGAAGATTGGACGTCGAGCCAGAGGATCGGTCAACGTATTGGCAGAAGGCTTTGGACCATGGGTTCGGGCATCGGGCCAAGAAGAGCGGAAATTGCGGCAAGAAAATCAGAGTTGCAGAGATCAATTGCCGATTGGGCAATAGGCCACAAGAAAGGATGATGTGTCAAAGAATCGGATGAGGCATCGATAAACCAATGACATGCTGGACAATATTTGATTTAGCTTTATAATAATTATCTATATCAAAGTAGGTTTTAGGTGTAATTGGGTTGGAATTGGGCCCAAGTTTGGGCTGTGTTGGGCCAAGTGAAAGGCCCAAACATGTTGAATCTCAGATTTTTATGATGAAACCAATTGATAAGTGTTTATGTTTTAATCTGCGTTTTGAGTGACGCGGGATGCTTCGATCAGGATGAGACAATTAACGCAGGAAAAATCATGTTGTGCCGGTGGATTGGTCGATGTATCGACAGAAGGCTTCGGGCCATGGATTCGGGCATCAGGCCAAGAAGAGTGGATAATACGCCAAGGATATCGGAGTTGTGGAGTCAACTAGCCAATTGGGCAATAGGCCGCAAGAGAGGATGATGCGCCGAAGAATCAGACGAAGCATCGAGGGACCAATGACATGCCAAACAACATGATTAATGCTTAGTATTAATTGTCTAGATCGAAGTGTGTTTTTACATGTATAGGATTAACTACGATAGCAAGGTATAAAGCAAAATGAAGTCCCAGAGTTAAGGACGCGATTTCGTTGGGAGTTCGAGAGTTCGTCGGAAGTCCGAACATTCATCAGAAATTCTACCGAGAAGTCCAGGAGCTCTCCAAAGAAGCTCGTCGGAACTCGTTAAGAAGATTGCCGTGAAGTCTAGGAGCTTGCTAGGAGTCCGCTAGAACATTGCCGGGAGTTCGTCGGAAGTTCGCCGGAAGATCACCGGAAGAGCAATTGATATACCAAAACTAAAATGCTTAGAATATGTCTTAGGAATCGTAGTTAGCACATAATTTGAGCTGGGATTGGGAGGTAATCCCATCAACTCTGTTAGGGGCCAACTAGGCCCAAAGTGGGGCTGGTTTGGGCCGGATTCAAGGCTCAACCAGAATGTGAAAGCCTGGCCAGCGGTGGCACCGCTTGGGGGACTCAGTCTCCCAAGTGGTCTGGGCGGTGGTACCACCCAAACTGGGTGGTGGTACCGCCCAAACTGGGTGGTGGTACCGCCCAAACTGGGTGGTGGTACTACCGGTAGTAAATGCTACTAGCGGTGGTACCGCCAGAGCTCGGTCTTTGAGCTCTGTCAGGTGGTGGTACCGCCCCTGTAAGGTGGTGGTACCACTAGAGCTCGGTCTCCAAGCTCTGTCAAGTAGTGGTACCACCCAGCGCAGGTAGTGGTACCGCCCGTACCCAAGAAACCCGGGATGAGATGTTTTTAGGCTCAAAGTTTGAATCAACATAAAGCCTATAAATACCCCTCTCAACCCTAGTTAAGACACATAAGCACAGAGAATACAAAAGTAAGAAAACACTGCTGTAATCTCTTTAGAAATTTCCTCCTCTATTCTAAGTTTAGAATTCTGTAAGAGATGAGTGAGTTCTTGTAAGGGTTGTCTCCTAAACCCGGTAAAAGGAGAAGAGGGGTGTATGAAGGAGGTTGATCTTCACCTATTAAAGGAAGATCGTTAGTAGATGCCGATGGCCTCGACATAAGAGGAATCGGCGAAGTGGATGTAGGTCACGACGATCGAACCACTCTAAAATCTGGTTTGCATTTATTTGAGCAATTTACTTTATAGCAAACTGCCTCTCCTCCTTACTGTGCTTTAACTACGTCTACATACACTTTCACGTAAACATCTTCCGAAATCATCTTTCAACGTAAGAAAAGATTTTCCGAAGTTGACGTGATTTTACGGCTACACTAATTCACCCCCCCTCTTAGTGCCGCTCTTGATCCGAACAATTGGTATCAGAGCCTCGTATTTCTCATTTGGTTTAACACCCAAAAAGAAATGGCTCTTTTCGGCTTTCAAGATGGTCACTCTCTCATTTGTCCTCCCTTTTTCAATGGGACGGACTACACTTATTGGAAAACTCGATTGAGAGTTTTCTTGCTTTTGTTGAATCTCGATTTATGGAATTTAGTCGAATTTGGTTTTCAAAAGTCTTCTACTCCAATGAACGAATGGAATGATTTGGAGAAGAAAACGTTTTCTTTAAATGCGAAAGCTATGAATGCTTTATTTTGCACCTTAGACAAAAATAAATTTAATCATGTTTCTATTTGCAAAATTGCGCATGATATTTGGCATACGCTCGAAATCACACATGAAGGCACTAGCAAAGTTAAAGATTCGAAAATCAACTTTTTAATGCATGATCTTGAATTTTTTTTAATGAAACCAAGTGAGATCGTTGTTAACATGTACACCCATTTTATGGATTTCATCAATGGTTTAAAAGCACTTGGTAGAAGTTTTTCGAATTTTGAACTTGTTAGTAAAGTTTTACGATAACTTTCTAAAAATTGGAATTCGAAAGTAACGGCTATTCAAGAATAAAAAAATTTGAATATTTTTTTTATCGAAGAACTAATTAGGTCTTTAATGACCTACGAAATGATCAATGATGCACGTAAAGAACTTAAGAACCACCTTCCAAAGAACAGGAAGGATTTCGGACTAAGAACAATCGAAGACCACTCAAGCATAAGCTCAAGTGATGGGGAACTTGAACTACAAATGAAATCTAAAAAGTTCACGAAACAAAAATTAAAAAACAAAAAGAACGGAATTACTTGCTATGAACGCAAGAAGAGGGAAGCACATTAGGATGAATCGAGCTCCTCCGAAGATAAGGAGAAAATCAATAAAGGTGATATGACAAACTACACCTTAACGGCTTTCAACGATGAGGTAATCAAAAAGCCTTTAGTTTATTTTGAAATTACATAATGCTTCTCATGACTTATTTTTAATTTAGTTTTAATTTAGTTTAAGAAAATTAAATTTTTTTTTTGAATTGTATGTTTAATGAAAATGCAAAAATAAAATTGGATCATGCTTACCTTTCTAATGACTTTAAAAATAATCATGAAAAATGCATATTTTATGATAAATAAACAAAATGATTTTGATTGAAAATATGAAATCATGCTCGATGATTTAATGATGCATAATGATGTTTTGATACCATGATTGATGATTTTATTCTATGCATGAGATTTTAAAAATTATGCATGATGATTCTTGCGATTTATGGATTAT
>LVTN01001577.1:25170-35836 GCA_001649415.1 Musa itinerans
AGTTCGTCGGAAGTTCGCCGGAAGATCGCCGGAAGAGCAATTGATGTACCGGAACTAAAATACTTAGAATATGTCTTAGGAATCATAGTTAGCACATAATTTGAGTTGGGATTGGGAGGTAATCCCATCAACTCTGTTAGGGGCCAATTGGGCCCAAAGTGGGGCTGGTTTGGGCTGGATTCAAGG
Organism: Musa itinerans; assembly: GCA_001649415.1. NCBI lineage: Eukaryota > Viridiplantae > Streptophyta > Magnoliopsida > Zingiberales > Musaceae > Musa > Musa itinerans. The sequence goes on from LVTN01001577.1 coordinate 25,357, forward strand.
CCCAACTAGAATGTGAAAGCCTGGCCAACGGTGGCATCGCCTGGGGGACTCAGTCTCCCAAGTGGTCTGGGCGGTGGTACTACCGATAGTAAATGCTGCAAACGGTGGTACCGCCCCTGTCAAGCGGTGATACCGTCAGAGCTCGGTCTCCGAGCTCTATCAGGTGGTGGTACCACCCCTGTCAGGCGGTGGTACCGCTAGAGCTCGGTCTCCGAGCTCTGTCAGGCGGTGGTACCGCCCGTACCCAAGAAACCTGGGATGAGATATTTTTAGGCTCAAAGTTTGAATCAACATAAAGCCTATAAATACGCCTCTCATCCCTAGTTAAGACACACAAGCACAGAGAATACAAAAGTAAGAAAACGCTGCTGAAATCTCTTTAGAAATTCCCTCCTCCATTCTAAGTTTAAAATTATGTAAGAGAGGAGTGAGTGCTTGTAAGGGTTGTCTCCTAAACCCGGTAAAAGGAGAAGAGGGGTGTAAGAAGGAGGTTGATCTTCACCTATTAAAGGAAGATCGTTAGTGGATGCCGGTGGCCTTGACGGAAGAGGAATCGGCAAAGTATATGTAGGTCATGACAACCAAACCACTCTAAAATCTGGTTTGTATTTATTTGAGCAATTTACTTTATAACAAATTGCCTCTCCTCCTTACTGTGCTTTAACTACGTCTACATACGCTCTCATGTAAACATCTTCCGAAATCGGCTTTCAACATATTAAAAGATTTTACAAAGTTGACATGATTTTACCGCTGCACTAATTCACCCCCCTTCTTAGTGCCGCTCTTGATCCTAACAATACAATGACCCAAAGTGGTGAAACCATCGGTGGCAGAGTCTCCGAGACGGTGTTAGGTGGTTGTACCACCAATCTGGGCGGTGGTACCGCCCAAACTCAATCTCGATGGTGGTACCGCCTAGACTCAGTCTCCAAGACTGTCAAGCTGTGGTACCGCCTAGTGTCAGTGCTATAGGCGGTGGTACTGCTAGTACCCGGAAGACCCAATATGAGACTAGTTTTGGCTCCAAGTTTGAATCCATTTAGAGCCTATAAATACCCCTCTCATCTCTGGTTAACATATACAAGCACAAAGAGCTTAAAAGTAAGAAAACACTATAGCAATCACTTGAGAGATCCCCTCCTCTAATTCTAAGTTTATAATTCTATTTAGGGAGGATTGAGTGCATGTAAGAGGTTGTCTTCTAAACCTATGAAAAGAAGAAGAGGGGTGTAAAAGGGTATGATTTTAAAGTTAAACTCTTTCCGATACAATTTTTGTCGTACGAAGATTTTTAAACCGACGCATTTTTATCCGCTGCACTAATTCATCCTAACAGTTGGTATCAAAGCCACAGTTTTCTCACTTGGTTTAACAACCAAGAAAAATAGCTCTTTCCAACTTTCAAGAGGGTCACTCTATCATTTGTCCTCCTATGTTCAGTGGGACGGACTACACATATTGGAAAACTCGAATGAGAGTTTTCTTGATTTCTTTAGATTTCAATATATAGAATGTTGTTGAACTTGGCTTTCAAAAATCTTCTAAACCAATGAACGAATGAAAAGATTTAGAGAAAAAGATTTTTTCATTAAATGCTAGAGCAATGAATGCTTTATTTTGTGCTTTAGATAAAAATAAGTTTAATCATATTTCGACTTGTGAAACTGCATATGACATTTGGCACACTCTTGAAATCACACATGAAGGCACTAGTAGAGTTAAAGATTCAAAAATTAATCTTTTGATGTATAGTTTTGAATTGTTTCGAATAGAACCAAGCGAAACCATTGGAGATATGTACACCCATTTTACGGATGTTTTCAATGGTTAAAAGCACTTGGTAAAAGTTTTTTGAATCTTGAACTTGTTAATAAAATTTTATGTTCTCTTCCTAAAAATTGGGATCCAAAAGTAACTACCATTTAAAAAGCAAATGACCGAAATAATTTTCTACTTGAAGAACTTAAGGTCTTTAATGACCTATGAAATGACTTGTATTGAACATGAGAATACCTTCCAAAGAACAAGAAGGATTTGGTACTTTGACCAATAGAATACCACTTAAGTGATGACTCAAGTGACGATGATAATGACCTTGAACTACTCATAATAAAGCTTAAAAAAATTTTAAAACAAGAATCAAAGAATATAAATGAACTTAAAAAGAAAAAGTTGTCAAAGAACAAGAAAGCACTCAAGGTGACTTAGGACGAAACAAGTGCATCCGAAGACTAGGAGCAAACCGATAAAGACGAAGTGGCAAACTTCGCTTTGGTGACTCTCAACAATGAGGTAAACAACTCAAATCAAACTCCTTTACTTTATTTTGAAATTACTTGATGCTTTTCATGAGTTGTTTTTAAATTATTTAGTAAAAAAATTATTAAAAAAATATCATGCTTCTCTTTCTAGTGATTTTAAAATAATAATAATTAAAATTTGAGCATGACAATTGCATATTAACTCCTAGCACTAAGCATGAAAAGTTAGATTCATTTAAAAAGAAAATGCATTAAAAAAAATGATTTTGATTGAAGATGCCTTATGTTCAATGAAATCATGCTCAATGAGTTTATATTTCGAAATTATGCATGATGATTTTTGTGATTTATGGCTTATTGATCTTTGTCATAATGAAAGTTATTTTTTCAGTTTTAAACAAGATGGATGGTTTTCATATGAAAAACTTGGGCATGCTTGTGTGAAATAAATCAAACAAAAAAAAGGAGGAAAACATTTTTCTTAAGAATTTCTCAATCCATATCTTATCAAGTTTTCAAAAAAAGAGATTGATGAATTTATTTGTGTGAATCTCTTGGACTATGAATAAGATTTTAATGATTTGAATCTAAATGAGATTTTTCCAATCGAATCATGAACTTTCTCTTGAGATATCTTCTATTTTATGTTAATCAATATCTCTTCTTTGTTCTTCTATGTTTCTTCTTACCATTTACTAAAGAGGAGATTTTTTATAAGAATCATAGGATTTCTTATGCATGAATTGAAATCTTTTTCTCCTATATTTTTTTTTACGATTTACTAAGGAGAATATCATTTTCGGAATTCATGACTTCAAATTTCTTTTGAAGATCTTTTATTATTTGATCTCCTAAGATTTCTTTTTGATTATTTAAGAGGCGATTTGTCAAAATGAATCATATCTTTTGGTATTCACATGATCTCATCTTTCATGATATGATTTTTCTTTGTATAATTCCTTGTATTCATGAAGTATATCTCATCGCCATATTTTTCTTGATATCTTCTATGTGATGACTTAAATATTTACACCTTTGTGCTATTCCCCTCTTTTTGCCTATAACAAAGGGGGAGAAAATAAATGATGAATGTTTGTTACCAACAATCATGAAGTGATAAATGCTTAAAAATATTGATTTAATATTTGGTATCATGAATGCTTTAGTATCATGCATGAGAGAAATAATGAATGTTCGGTATCATGATCAAATATTGATTTAATACATAAAGTGATAAATGCTTAAAAATTTTAATGTCTTAGCATCATGAATGTTATGCCCAAAATTATGTATGCTTGAGTATCATGTATGATATGCCCATAGTGATGATTGATTTATTTTTTATATCATGCATGAAGTAAGGATGAAATGTAATGTTTTGAAATTGTGCATGCTTTAATTTGAAACTATACTGATGCACAAGCATATTGAATTAAGAATGATACTTTATCTTTGTCATAATTTGAAAATTGATGTAGAGGGAAAAAAATTACAACATTGTATTCTTCCCTTCTATTTGACAATGACAAAGGGGGAGTAAAATTTGTTAGCTTGTATGTTCTAAAATATTGTAAAACTTGCTATGAAGCAAAATTGCTAGCTTGCACTTCTCAAAAGAGAAGAAAGAAAATTACTAGCTTGCATGATGATAAGACTTGAGATTGTGTTTATAATACAATGATTTAAAATTATATATCAAAAATTAGCTAGTTGTACTTCTCCTTTTTGTTGATGACAAAGGGGGAGTAAAATTTGTTAGCTTGTATGTTCTAAAATATTGTAAAACTTGCTATGAAGCAAAATTGCTAGCTTGCACTTCTCAAAAGAGAAGAAAGAAAATTACTAGCTTGCATGATGATAAGACTTGAGATTGTGTTTATAATACAATGATTTAAAATTATATATCAAAAATTAGCTAGTTGTACTTCTCCTTTTTGTTGATGACAAAGGGGGAGAAGATAGGATGATGTACCATGCATAGGATGATGTACTTGGATATTTTGATTATGCATAATTTTCTGTTGCATGCAATGATATGATTAATTGATTTTTTCAATATTCATGATGCATACAATGATGAAATACTTATAATTATATGAATTATAAAGTTATATCAATATGACATATTGATAGGGGGAGTTAAGATTAACTCCGTCATCAATTGATTGCCATCATAAAAAAGGAGAGATTGTTGAATCTCAGATTTTGATGATGAAACCAACTGATAATGTTTATTCTGCATTTTGAGTGATGCAAGAATCTTCGATCATGGAGAGACAATTAAGGCAGGAAGAATCATATTAGGCCAGAGTGGAACATGTCAGAAGATTAGATGTCGAGCCGGAGGATCGGTCGACGTATCGGCAGAAGGCTTTGGGCCATGGGCTCGGGCATTGGGCCAACAAGAGCAGAAATTACACCAAGGAAATTGGAGTTGTAGATGTCAACTAGTCGATTGGGCAATAGGCCACAAGAGAGAATAATGTGCCGAAGAATCAGACAAGGCCTCGATGAACCAATGACATGCTGGACAATATTTGATTTAGCTTTGTAATAATTATCTAGATCGAAGTAGGTTTTAGGTATACTTGGGTTGGAATTGGGCTAACTCAATTATGGGCCAATTGGGTCTAAGTTTAGGCTGTGTTGGGCCAAGTGAAAAGCCCAAACAATAACCCAAACTAGTGGAACCGTTGGTGACACAGTCTGCGAGACTATGTCAAGCGGTGGTACCGCTAGTCTGGGTGGTGGTATCGCCAGACTGAGCAATGGTACCACCAAACTGGGTGGTGGTACTGACTAGTGGTACTGCCCAACACTGGCGGTGGTACTGCTAGTACTCGGAAGACCCAGGATGAGACTAGTTTTGGTTCCAAGTTTGAATCCATTTGGAGCCTATAAATATCTCTCTCATCCCTGGTTAATCTATATAAGCACAGAGAACTTAAAAGTGGAAAAACGCTGTAGCAATCACTTGAGAGATCCCCTCCTCTAGTTCTAAGTTTAGAATTCTGTTTAGGGAGGATTGAGTGCTTGTAAAAGGTTGTCCCCTATACTTGTGAAAAGGAGAAGAGGGGTATAAAAGGGTAGTTGATCTTTTCCCGTTGAAAGAAGATCGGTAGTGGAAGCCAATAGCCTCGACGGAAGAGGAATCGAGAATGGATGTAGGTCACGACGACCGAACCACTATAAAAATATAGTTTGCATTTACTTCTTGCTATTTACCTTTATTGCAAACTGAATTCTTACTTTCACTATGCTTTCGTATGCTTTCAAAGTTAAACTCTTTCCGATACATGTTTTGTTGTACGAAGATTTTCAAATCGATGCATTTTTATCCGCTGCACTAATTCACCCCCCCCTCCCCCCCACTTATTGTTGACTCGATCCTAATAGGAAGATCACCGAGAGTTCACTGAAAGCTTGTCGTAAGATCACCAGGAGTGTGTCGAAAGTTTCATCGGAAGTTCGGATGAACAATTGATGTGTCGAACAACTATTATTGCTTGCATTGTAATCGTTTAGCCTTAATTATCATAGTTAGGGTTTTAATTTGAGTTAGTTTTAGGAGAAATCCTACTAACTCAATTAGGGGCCAATTGGGCCTAAATTAGGACTGAATTAGGCCTGTTATTTGGTCCATTCAATGATCCTTAACTGGCCCAAGCGGTGGCACCGCCAGGGCTGGTGGTGGCATCACTTGAGGCTCAGCCTCCTATGCAATCTGGGTGGTGCTACTGCCCAGACTAGGTAGTGGTACTGTCTAAATTAGGTGGTGGTACCGTCGGTAATTAATACTGCCAAGCGATGGTGTCGCCCTGCTAGACAGTGGTATCGCTAGAGCCCAATCTCCAAGGCTCTATCAGGCAGTCGTACAGCTTAAAATAGCAGTAGTACCACTAGAGCAGGGTTGTCAAGCGATGGTACCACCCAATAATGACAGTGGTACCTCTAGTACCCCGAAAGCCAAGGATGAGATATTTTTTGGCTCTATTTTTTATGCTAGTGGGGCCTATAAATACCCCACTCTTTCTTGCATAAAAAAGCATGAAAAGTGAACAAAAGTCTTGAGATTTCGAGTTGTAAAAGTCTTGAAAAAGTGCTAAGTGTCCTCCTCCTCCTTCTTAAGATTTATGATTATTCTAAGAGAGGTGTAAGGCTTATAAAGGTTATCTCCTAAACCTGTGAAAAGGAGAAAGAGTTGTAAGAGGGTAATTGGTCTTCGCCCATTGAAGGAAGACTGTCACTAGACGTCGGTGGCCTCAACAGAGGAGGAATCGGGAGTGGACGTAGGTCATAACGACCGAACCACTATAAATTTGGTGTGCATCTTCTTTTGGCTCTTTATTACTATTATTTTTTATGCTTTAACTACTTATTACGTTTACTCTAAGCTAAGCACACTTTGATATCATTTCTGATATGGTTTCATCGAATCAAGCTTTTCCCAATCATTAAAGTTTTTCGAATCAACGTCATTTTCCTAAAAGCACTAATTCACCCCCTCCTCTTAGTGTCGATTTCGGTCCTAACACCTACGACCAGCAATCTCCCACTTGACTAAAGCCAATCACCTATGTGTCTGATCCCCATCAGACCCCTGTGATGCCCAAAGGCAATTTAAGATTACAGCTTCGTTAGTAGATCGGTGATGTTATCTTCGGATGAAACTCATTCCACTACTACATCTCCTCGGGCCACGATCTCTCTGATCAGGTGGAACCTTCTCAAAACATTCTTATTCTTCTGATACCTAGGTTCCTTCACTTGAGCAATCGCCCCGTTATTGTCATAATATAAGGGAATCGGCTCCTCTTTATCCGGCATGACTCCTAGATCTATGATAAACTTCTTCATCTAGACTCCCACCTTGGTTACCCCGTTATTGTCATAATATAAGGGAATCGGCTCCTCTTTGTCCGACATGACTCCTAGATCTATGATAAACTTCTTCATCTAGACTCCCACCTTGGTTACCTCTGTTGTAGTAATATACTCTGCCTTTGTGGTCGAATTGGAAACTCGAGTTCATGTAGCCCTTAACCCTGAGGCTACTACTATTATATATCAGTAAAAGATCCTTAGTCCTTCTCAAGTACTTAAGGATACACTTTACTGCTTTCCAGTGCTCCAAGCTTAGATCTGCCTGATACCTGCTCATGACACTTAGAGCATGCGCTACATTAGGCCTGGTACATAGCATAGCATACACGATGGACCCTATCATTGAGGCATAGGGTATCCTATCTATGTCCGTGCTTTCTTCAGGAGTCTTTGGGGACATATTCTTAGAAATTGATATCCTATGTCTCATTGGTATGAGACCTCTCTTAGAATTTTTCATACCAAACATTTTTACAATGGTGCCTATGTACCTAGACTGGGATAAGCCAAGCATCCTCTTAGATCTATCTCTATAGATCCGAATCCCCAATATGTAGGATGCTTCCTCTAAGTCCTTCATGAAGAAGTATATAGATAACCAAGACTTTACCGTGAAGAGCATTCCTACATCATTCCTAATGATCAAGATGTCATCCATATATAACACCAAGAAGGTGATAACTCTCCCACTTACCTTCCTGTACACACAAGTCTTATCTTCGTTTTTAACAAAATCATAAGATTTGATCGCCTCATTAAATCTTATATTCCATCTTTGGGAAGCTTGCTTTAGTCCATAAATGGACCTAAGCAATCTACACACCTTATCTGGGTTATCCTTGGACACAAATCTCTCAGGTTGTATCATATACACATCGTCTTAGAGGTTGCTATTGAGGAACGAAGTTTTCACGTCCATCTACTAGATCTCATAATCATAGTGTGTTGCAATAGCCAATAGAATTCGGATGGATTTTAGCATAGCTACGGGTGAGAAGGCTTCGTCATAGTCAACCTTGCCTTTGACGATACCCCATAGCCACTAGCCTTGCTTTGTAGGTCTCTACCTTTCTATCTACTCCGATCTTCTTCTTAAAGATCGACTTGCAACCAATGGGTACAATACCCTTAGGTGCATCAACTAGGTTCCAAACATTGATGGAGTACATGGAATCCATCTCAAAATTTATGGCTTCTTATCATTTCCTAGAGTCTATACTCGTAATAGCCTCTTCGTAGGTCAGAGATGTTGAATCTCAGATTTTGATGATGAAACCAATTGATATTGTTTATGATTTGATCTGTGTTTTGAGTGACGCAGGAAGCTTCGATCAGGGAGAGACAATTAAAGCATAAAAAATCATGTTGGGCCGGAGAAAAATATGTTAGAAGATTTGATGTCGAGCCGAAGGATTGGTCGATGTATCGGCAAAAGGCTCATGCCGTGAATTCGGGTATCAGGCCAAAGGATCAAACATTACGCTAAAGAAATCGAAAGTTGTGGGAGTCAAATGCCGATTAGGCAATACGCTGAAGGAGAGGATGATGCGCCAAAGGATCGGACGATCACCGGATGAACCAATGACATGTTGGACAAAGGATCCATGCTTCGTAATCATTTATCTAAGATAGAAGTAGTTTAAGGAGTTAATTGTGTTAGATTTTGGTGTAATCATGCTAACTCAATTAGGGGCCAATTGGGCCTTAATTGGGACTGATTTGGGCTCATTGGGAGGCCCATTCAGTGACCCAAAAGTTGGGTCAGGTGGTGGAACCGCTTGTGAGTTGGAAAACTCAAAAAACTCGGTCTCCGAGGTTGTCAGGCGGTGGTACCGGTAGACTGGGTGGTGGTACCACCTAGTGATAGTGTATCAGGCAGTGGTACCACTAGACTGGGTGGTGGTACCACCCAGTGTTAGGCTGCAGGTGGTGGTACCGCCCGTACCCCAATATCTCGGGAATTTAAATTTTGGCTCCAAGTTTTGAAGCCATTTGGGGTATATAAATACCCCACTATTCCTGCATATAATAGCAAGAAAAGTGATCAAAAATTCTGTGTTTCTGAAGTTGAAAACCCTTGTAAAGTATAGAGTCCCTCCTCCTAAAGTTTAGAGACCATTCTAAGGGAGAGTGTGAAGGAAGCTTTGTAAAAAGGGGTTGTAAAGGTTCTCTCCTGAACCTGTCAAAAGGAGAATCGAGCTGTAAGGGTAGTTAATCTTTGCCCATTGAAGGAAGATTATTAGTGGATGCTAGTAGCCTCGACGGAAGAGGAATCGATGGAGTGGATATAGGTCACGATGACCGAACAACTATAAAATGGTTTGTATTTCTATTTTACTATTTATCTTTATTGGAAACCACTTTACTTTCTCATTACTTTTGTTGCACACCCTTCCAAACGTATTTCAAGTTAACATCTTTCTGAAATCGATTTTATCGTACGAAGATTTTTCAAACTGACGTTTTTATCCGCTACACTAATTCACCACCCCCCCACCCCCCCGCCCCCCCTCTTAGTGCCGACTCATTCCTAACAGTTGGTATCAGAGCCTTGTTATTTCTTATTTGGTTTAACACCTAAGAGAAATGGCTCTTTTCGGATTTCAAATGGGCTTTTCTATTATTCGTCCTCCCATGTTCAATAGGATAGACTACACTTATTGGAAAACTTGTATGGGAGTTTTCTTGCTTTCGTTGAATCTCGATTTATGGAATATTATTGAAAATGGATTTCAAAAGTCTTCTCTTCCAATGAACAATTGGAATGATTTGGAGAAGAAAATTTTCTCTTTGAATGCCAAAGCTATGAATGCTTTATTTTATGCTTTGGATAAAACTGAATTCAATCGAGTTTCTATTTGCGAAACAGCTTTTGACATTTGGTATACACTTGAAATCACACACGAAGGCACTAGTAAAGTTAAATATTCAAAAATTAATATTTTGATGCATGATTTTGAATTGTTCCGCATGAAACCAAGCGAGACTATTAGAGACATGTACACCCATTTTACGGATATCATCAATAGTCTAAAAGCACTTGGTAAAAGTTTTTTGAATCTTGAACTTTTTAATTAAGATCCCTTCCAAAGAGTTGGGACCCTAAAATAACGGTCATTCTGTTAGGACTCTAGCTAGGAGAGTCCTAATTGAGAGGGACATTCATGTAAAACCTACCTAAGCCGACCCCTATTAAAGAGGTTAAGAGGCCGGCTAGGATTAGAAGGTTGTTTCTTAGAGAAGAATTAGGAGTTGATTAGAAGTAGGAGTCTTGAGTATGAGTCATATTAGGAGTTGGTTAGAAGTAGGAGTCCTATTAGGAGTTAGGGTTT
>LVTN01001578.1:0-67076 GCA_001649415.1 Musa itinerans
CGTCCGGCAAGAACGTCTCCTTGAGGTCGGATCGGAACGATGCGAAGGACGATCTTGGGTTGGTGAGATTCACTTTCTTGCGGTGGTGGTGGTGCTGCTGCTGCTGCGGCAGTTCCAACATTTCCATCTTAACCAAGACTGAGGGAGGCAGGAAAGAAGAGAAGGAAAAAAAGGTGCTGCTACAAAGAGAAGGGTCAGATATTGCTCTCTATATATAGAGACAGAGAGAGAGAGAGAGAGAGAGAGAGAAAGTATGGTGGTGGGAGTGGGTGAGAAGATTGTTGTGGGATTGGGTATTGATGGGAGCAATGCAAAAAAGTTATGGATTGGTGAGGTCCACCCCAAGAATTCTCGCAGCCTGGACACCGCTAATTGATCTTAAATTGGATAGTTCAATGGAAAGACGAATAAGAACTTCCAGAAGAAGTATTCAGTTACATATGTACTTATTCTTAATTTGGTAGAGAAGTATTAGATTCCATATCTACGTACCCTTAATTCGGTACTTATTGATGATGATTAGAGGCATGCGTTATGGATCTTATGCCCGCCTGCTGCATCCGCATCCGCATCCGCATGCGCCGCATTCGGTCGTGACTTAAGTTGCGATTTAGGCTTTCCTTTTTTTGTATTATATAAGAACAAAAAATTCTAAGAAAAATCTCACCAGATGTCCATGCAATATAGAAGAAAAATTCAAAGGAAATGAATACTTTCAGAACAATCCAATTAGCTTTCACGGTAGATCTTATATTTCTTTGATAACACAAGAATCGGTAGGTCTATAGCCAAGGGTTTCCTTTTTATTTGGTGGGTTAAGTTTTGCGTCACTTCAGAATAGCATAAAAGAACAGACACAGTAAATAGATTTGGAGGGACATATGAAACCTATGTGGAATAAGAATCCTATATGCTCTCCGATTGGAAAGATAAAACTCACATATAATAAACCGAATTACGTGTATGGTTAATATCCATTAGGAATAAAGAGATCGGCTTTACATTCGGCAGCAAACAAAGATCCATAGAATAATATGATGAGGTCAAAGATGATGGGATATAAGTGGACTGCCATCATATGCAGCTTTGTCGGAGGCAGTGGACATGGAAACTGCATGCAATTATGAGTTACCACTCGAGCACTTATACAGGTTGAGTGTATCTAAGAAGAACATACTGAGAACGTGTATGTGTTATATATGTATACGTATTTGATACTTGTACAGTTACACGAGTTAGAAGAATGACAAGCAGAAACTATCGATACCATCTGCAGTACACGTACTGAAGAGTATTCAGGTAGTCACAGAACCATATCTGTATTCCTAAAGCATGCATGAAATAAAATGCTTTACGAAGGGCTGTGTATGAAATCCTCAAGGAACCATCACATGAACTCGCAAGAATTCTAGTTGGCCTTTCGGATGAAAACGGGCCAGAAGCTTAGACCAAGTAAAGTCTTACAAGCATGTTCAACATGCATGGGAAGAGAGCCAAATGCTGCACGCAAGAAAAAGTGAGAAGATCCAACTTGCCACCCAAACAAATTTTTATTGAGAGAGGCCAGCAGTAGGAATATATGGAGAAGCAAAGTTAAAGCTTGGATTCTTGTTCTCCTTCTGGCATTAACGATTGCTTTATCTTAAAGAAAAAGACTGTGTTGACCTATCTGATTAGAGCCTATCCAGATCATAAACATATATCCACTGAAATCGCTGCAATCATGATTATACTTTCTCCATAAACTCCAAATCACTTGGAATGAAAAGACCTTCTTCTCCATGATTCTATATCTCGATTTCGTTATGGAGGAGGGAATAGACCATGGTTGCAATACCCCAACGTAATCAACAAATGAAAGCAGATCTGTGATGTTCCTTTGTTGCCTGTCCACTTTGGAAGACAAGACATGGGAAGGAAGAAATATATGCCTAGATTTTGATTGGAAGACTTTTCACATGCTTTCTAAAAGCTCTTTAAGGGCTTCCAAAGGTGGATTTGCCGCGTGATTAATTAGTGAGGCCCTCACGAATGTGCCTTCCTCGGTTAAGCACAGATCTTTGCACCAAACCAATTACGCCCTCCTCGACAGTGCATCCCACATAAGCGGTGAGGTAAGGTTTCACATTTGCACGTAAAGTCGACATGTGAATCCGTAAGCTTGTGAAGACTTGAAGATCACAGTCCGGGAAATGTTTACTAACATGATCAAGATTTTGATTATTGACAAGAATATTGAATTGTTCTTAGTCAGATAGATAAATCTCTAAGTTTTGCTAAAGTTTATTATGCTCATCGGATCATCTTCTATATATTTCCAATCATGCCTTATTACTTTTAAAAAATATTTTTGATTAAGATATGAGCAAAGCCAACCCAAAAACTTTTGCGAAGATATCAATTCAACCCAAGTATCTAATGTTATAAATTGTTCAAATTAAAAAGAAAAAAGAATTTCTTTTCAAAAGATTTATTTGAAAAGATGATTTCTTTTATAGTTATTTTTCAAAGATTATGTCTTTTGAGAAAAATATCTATAAATAGGTATTTGAGGGTAAATAATGAATACATCTCTTTCATACTCTTCTTTTACTCTCCAAGTGATATGACAAGCCTTTAGAAGATCTGTATTGAGCAAACAATAAAAAATCTTCAAAGAGGAAAGTGTTTATACACATTTCAAGCCTAAATATTTTCTATAATATTCTTGATCTTGTATTTACTATTTGTTTCTATAGTGTTTTTCATCCTCTTCTTTATCGTATTTTTCAAACAATCTAAAAACGATATTTTATGAGTTTATACAAATTCATCATGGAGGCTACAAATACCATCAAATTATTTAATCAAGATTTTGTTCATTTGGATCGTTTTGATGGAATGAATTTTACCCGTTGGTAAGACAAGATGAAGTTCATGTTGACTGCTTTGAAGATCTTCTATGTGCTTGATCCAAATCTTCAACCAATTCCTAATCCAACCAACGACACCGATGAAGTCAAGGCTGAACAAAAGAAGAGAAATGAAGATGAAGTCATGTATAGAGAACACATTCTCAATGCTTTTTCAGACCGGCTTTATGATCTTTATACGATGAAACCATCTACAAAAGCAATTTGGAATACTTTGAAATTCAAGTATCATGCCGAGGAAGAAGGTACAAAGAAAATTTTAATTTCTAAATATTTTGATTACAAGTTTATGGATGACAAGCTAATCTTGGCACAAGTGCATGAGTTGTAGGTCATTGTTAATCAAGGCTGAAAAAAATAAAACTTCCCAAACCTTTTCAAGTAGCGACAGTAATAGTCAAGTTGCCTTCATCTTGGAAAGGGTATAGGAAGAAGATTTTGCATGACTCCAAGGATATCACTTTGGAGCAAATTTAAAAACATATTCGAATCAAGGAGGAATCGAGGATGAGAGATAAGAGTGAGAATTCTTTTGGCAATATAAAAGTAAATGTTGTGAATTAGCCTAAGAATTCCAACAAAGGCAAGCAAAACAAAGAGGACCCCAAAAGGGATCAAAGAAATTTTAAGAAGCCAAAGAATGAAGGCTGTTTTGTTTGTGGAAAACCTGATCATTTTGCTAGGGATTGCAGATTTAAAAAGGGCCAGAAACTGGAAGTCAACTCCGTTGAGGGAGATTATAATATAATCGCTACGGTGAGCGAAGTGAATGCCATATTTGGCAAGGTTTCTGGTTGGTGGTATGATACTTATGCTATCATCCATGTTTGCTATGATAAGGTACTCTTCAAGACTTACAAAGAAGTCACGGAAGGGAAAGAGATTTAAATGGGAAATGAAGTTCGTTCTAAGGTGATTGGCAAGGGAAATATGGAACTTACTTTTATTTCGGGTAAGAAAGTCACTCTTACTAATGTTCTTCATGTACTAGATATAAGTAGAAATTTAGTGAGTGGGAATCTCCTTGGCAAACTTGGAATTAAATCTATATTTGAATCCGGGAAGTTAATTCTATCCTGTAACGGAATTTTTATTGGAAAAGGCTATTCCACTGAGGGAATGGTCAAATTATCTATTGTTGACAATGATTCTAAATTTAATAAAGATATTGCTTCTATTTATATTGTTGATTCTTATTCATTATGACATGATAGATTAACACATATTGGAACTAGCACCATTAGAAGAATGATTAAGTGTGGCTTAATAAATTATCATTTTGATTATCTTAATAAATGTGAAATTTGTGTTAAATCAAATATAATGAAGAAACCCGTTGAAAGATATACTAATTTGTTAGACTTAATACATTCTAATATATGTAAATTAAATGTCATATTAATGAGAAGAGGTAATAGATATTTCATTACTTTTATAGATGATATGTCTAGATCCACATATGTGTAGTTATTGAAATATAAAAATGATGCTTTTAATGCTTTTAAGGCATATAAAGCAGAAGTTGAAAATCAATTAGGGAAGAAAATTAAATCTTTAAGAAGTGATAGAGGAGGAGAATACTTTACTAATGAATTTAACTTGTTTTGTAAACAACATGGCATAATTCATGAATGTTCAGCACTTAGAACATAGTAGAAAAAGAAAATAGAACTTATCTTGAGATGATTAATGCTATGTTATTGCATGCTAAATTATCTTATAATTTGTGGGGTGAAGCTTTATTGGCTGCATGTCATATTTTAAATAGAATTCCCTTTAAAAAGAATAAGATCTCTCCATATGAGTTATAGAAAAGAAGACAACCTAACATTGGTTATTTTAAAGTGTGGGGGTGTCTTGCATATTGTAAGAATAATGATCCTACAAAATTGGGACCTAGAGGAATCAAATGTGCATTTATAGGCTATGCCTCAAATAGTAAAGCATATAGACTTCTTAATTTAAAGTCTAATATCATAATAGAATCTCGAGATGTGAAGTTCTTTGAGCATTTAATGACTTCAAGTAATAATATTTATTCTCTAACTAGTGAAGAGTCATTAGTAGAGACATCTCAAAAGGTTGGTGAGCAACCTAATATTTCTTTGATTGGACATTAATCAAGTTCACAAGAGGTTGGAGAGCAATCTTATGAATTAAGGAGAAGCACTCGTGTACGAAAAGCAAAAACATTAAGATCGGATGAGATTGATTCTCAAAGTATTTCTTTTTACCTTATAGAAGGAACTAATGAGAGAGTCTTAAAAATAATTCCTCTTATTTTACAAGTGGAAGATGATCCTAAAACGTTTAAAGAAGCTATGGCCTCTTGTGATGCTACTTTTTGGAAATATGCTATTAATGATGAGATAGATTCTATTATGTCAAACCACACTTGGGAACTTGTCGATTTACCTTTTGCCTCTAAACCTATTAGTTGTAGATGTGTATTTTGTAGGAAGTATCATACAAATGGTACTCTCCAAACGTTCAAAGCAAGGTTAGTTGCTAAAGGATTTTGACAAAAGGAAGGAATATATTATTTTGACACATATGCTCCTGTCGCTAAGATCACATCTATTAGAATTATTTTTGCTTTAGCATCAATTTTTTATCTTTATGTTCATTAAATGGATGTCAAAACGGTATTTCTAAATGGAGACCTCGATGAGGAGGTATATATGGAACAACCCGAAGGTTTTGTTCTACTAGAAAATGAACATAAAGTGTGTAAACTTATTAAGTCATTATATGGTTTAAAGCATACTCCAAAATAGTGGCATGAGAAATTTGATGCAATAATTCTTTCTAATAGATTTATTCATAATGTTGTAGATAAATGTGTTTATCTCAAAACTTATGATGACTATATGGTGAAAGTTTGCCTTTATATTAATGATATGCTAATAGTGAGCAACGACATGAAAGGTATTGTAGAAACAATGAGGTTTTTATCTTCAACATTTAAGATGAAAGATCTTGGGCAAGTTGATACCATACTGGGTATCAAGATAAAAAGAAATAGTAGGGGATATGTTTTGAGTTAAACTCATTACATAGAGAAAGTACTGAAGAAATTCAGTCACTTAAAAATTAAAGAATCAAATACCCCATTTGACCCAAGTATCAAATTAGTCAAGAATGTTGTAAGAACAGTGACTCAATTAGAATATTCAAGTACTATAGGAAGTCTTATGTATGCAACGCAGTGCATAAGACCTGATATAGCATTTACAGTTAGTAAATTAAGTAGATTTACTAGCAATCAAAGTGTAGAGCATTAAAAGGCTATCGAAAGAGTTCTTGGGTACCTTAAACGGACCAAAGATTATGGCATTCAATACTCAAAATTTCCTGCTATTTTAGAAGGATATACCGATGCAAGTTGGATATCAAGTTTTGGAGATAACAAATCCACTACTGGTTGGGTGTTCACCTTGGGAGGTGGCACTGTTTCTTGGAAGAGCAAGAAATAAACGTGTATAACTCACTCAATTATGGAATTAGAATTTGTTGCTCCATTTTGATGTTCACTCAAAGGAGGTTGAATGGTTGAGAGACTTTCTATTAGAAATTTCATTTGACTTCTAAGAGTGTGAATTCATTTTCTATACTTTATGATAGTCAAGTCACTTTAGCTCGTACATATAGTGAAATATAAAAATCAAGTCATATAAGTCTTAAATATGATTATGTGAGGAAATTAATCAAGAGTGAGATTATTTCACTCACATTTGTGAAAACAAGTGAGAATTTGGCTGGTCTATTTACCAAACCTCTTACAAGAGAAGTTGTAAGGTCAACATCAAAATGGATGGGGCTAAAACTCCTTGAATAAAAGATCCACCAATGATAGCAACCCTACTCAATAGTATGAAATGAGTAATAAAGAGTTCAAAGGGTAAGAACAAGTCATTGACACGTGGAGTGGTTCAGCACTTTGAAATATTTTACGAGTCCCATCTAAAGATGTTAAAGTGCTAGTTGTCGCCGAATGAGGGTTGAGTTAATTATACTCTTAATGAAGTTCAGTCAAATTAGGACAAGCATCTCAAAGAGTGACAAAGATACTATAAGAACTTTACCTATATGAACTTAAAAGTGGTGCCGCTTCGATTAAGAGTTGGAGTTTTCTCTCATAAAAGTTCATGAACTTGGATGAGCCCAAGGCTATATTAGGGTTGAGCGAGATTTTATAAGGAATACAAGGATATTGTATTTATGTGTGTGGTATCACTAATGTTGTCATTAGGAATAACAAATTCAAAGCTTTTATGTTATTTGGGATTTTGACTTCACTTTGTGATGCTTACACTAAGGTAATATTCAAATCAAAAGATATATTACTTTATTCATAAATACTATTTAATCATTTGGAGAAAATTTTAAATTTGAACGAGGGGATTGTTATAAATTGTTCAAATTAAAAAGAAAAAAGAATTTCTTTTCAAAAGATTTATTTGAAAAGGTGGTTTCTTTTGTAATTATTTTGGTAGTTATTTTTCAAAGGTTGTGTCTTTTGAGAAAAATATCTATAAATAGGTATTTGAGGGTAAATAATGAATACATTTTTTTCATACTCTTCTTCTTTACTTTCCAAGTGATTGAATTAGACATTCTCTAATTCCTATTTAAAGATTCTTTATTGTTTGCTCAATACATATATTCTAAAGGCTTGTCATATCCACTAAAACTATTTGCATCAAACCCATAGCAATTTTATTGAGAAGAGGGTGCAAATATTATTTTTAGGAAAGTGTTTATACACGTTTCAAGCCTAAATATTTTCTATAGTATTCTTGATCTTGTGTTTATTATTTATTTCCATAGTGTTTTTCATCCTCTTCTTTATCGTATTTTTTCAACATCTAATTCTTTTGATCCTTAGTGATATGAGTCTATTCTCTGGGTCCATCTTTTTTCATCTCATACACATGAAAGATAAGTTAACAAGATTATCATCAAATCATAATCATTTTGTTCCATGGACTTGAATTTTATTAATAATGATGTGTATTAGTCTATGGTTATACTCAAAGTTTGATTACTTAGAGAATTTGTTTTCTAATTATAATTTGCCTTTAGATTTAGATTATTCATGTACACTTTTGTTTTTGTTGATCAATAAAAACAAACTATAACTCTGTTCTTTTACTCTATGCTTCTCCCTCCATTTAACAATGTAGTAGTAACATATCTATAAAACCAAAAAAATATAATAGAATAATAAAACCCACATCTTGTTACTATTTCTACACTTGTTTTCTTAACAACAGTAATGGATGGCCTTTGAAAATTTTATCAATCTATTATTTTATATTTTGATAGTCGATATGATTATTGTAACATTTGGGTGGAGACGGAAAAGTATTGGCATATCATAGAATAAGTAGTCGAAACAAAAACAAGACAAGAATAAAAATGAAAATATTAAACTTAAAAAGAACATTATTTTCAAGAAATTTATCATTTGATCGAAGGACAAGTCAAAATAGAATGAGGATGTTAAGACATGAGAAACTTACATGCAAATTCCATGGTCAATTGTCCTTTTGGTCAGGTTTTCAATTTCATAATGTCTGCCAAATCTATTATAGAAATAAAAATAATAATATCATCATCAAGCAATGTATTCAATCTATCTAAATTTTAATGACCATTTAAAATGGAAGAGCTAATAGGAGCATCAAAATTCACCAAATCAAGATTTACAAAAGTCAATTTAAGTAAAATAAGAGTATCAAAAATCATTACATGAGACATTAATAGGTTTACCATCCCCAATCAAATGGAAGAAACCAATCTTGAGATGATCTATAGCATTGAGAAAGAGGGGCCAAGATCAAGAGGCATTAGCAGAATGCAGAATATTTTAGGGGTAGGTTAGGCGGTATTTGACCCGGAGAACAATATTCCATATAGTGACGTAAGTGTTCAAGTACTAAGGAGAACAATATCACTTTATCGATAAATTTCTTTGTTTATTTATCATAAAATATCTTGAATCAGTGTTTCAAAATCGTTAAGGATAGAAAAGACATCCAAGAAATAGATAAAGTGTGAATACGACCCAAACCGAATATGGGAATAGTGAGAAGAGATACATTTTCTATTTCAGAGGTTATAATTCAAAATATAATTGTTTTTAATATCCATTATGAATGGGAAATGCCTTACCTTTAAGTGTGATTTGAATTATTAATTTACATAATTAAAAACAATCAATTAGATTTACGATGAAATCTAAAAATTAATTACTGATCCAATATGAGATAGACCTTAATAAAAAATTATTGAGTAATAACATCAAACATACAAAGAGAATAGAATTTAGGAGGGGAGATCCGTCTGTTTATATTATAAAAATATATATTTAAAAGATAAAAATATGAATTATATTTGAAGGACCAAAAATCTGAATTATAATAGAAATAATAAAAATAAAATTGCTAAATAAAAAAATCAAATAATGGTATATTATGTCAAAATAAATTAGCTAATACCTTAAAGAGGATGATAAAATCTTAGTAATCGCCGGATGAAAAGATACGGGTCGGATCCGCATCGGGTTCCGGTTATGACCGCTACAACGACGCCTGCCTTTCTCGCAGGCGCAGCAGTTCTCTCGGAGGATGAGTTGCTCGTGATCCCTTCCGCTCGCTCGAGTTCTTAGGGTGGTTGCCGAGGCAGCAGCCCAAAGAACATGGCGGCCAGAAGGAGGAAGTCCGGAGGTTTGCCGAGCGTTGTGGTGCGCTCATAACTGTGCAAGCGGAGCAGGTCTGGGAGCTCTAAAACCGCCTCGGACCGTCCTTTCGATCTAAGTCTTTCGAGCAGTAGGTGCGATCTGACTCCACTGAATCGCGGAAGCTTATTGAGGAAGTCGGGTTCTTGCCAAGCAAGGTAGGAAATTTAATGGATTGCGATCGAGTTTCGCAGTGTTATTATCATCATTTTTCTGTTTGATGAAATGAGGCTTTGCCCTGAATGCTTGATCGAAGGGTCCCAGTCATTTCTTCCTGAATGGTCATACTTGATGAGATAAGTAGAGATCCTAGTTATTGCATATGGGGAGATCATGAGACCTTTCGCAAATTGACATGATTGCTAGAACATGTAGTAACGGACGGTGGAGATGAATCCGAAATGATGTATTTGGAAGAAAGGAGGAAAATATAAGAGATAGGATCATGGAGCTTTAGCAGTTTTCTGAATTAGTTTTAAGGAAAATAAAAAAAAATGTTTAAGGAAGAAGGAAGAATAATAATCATACTGAAAAGGAAAAGAAAGTTACATGATTGGTTAACCAACACACACATTAGCAATCGTCTAAATTAATCTTCTTTCCTTGAAATTAGTTACTTTGCTGAAATTTTGTTTCATATGTAAGGTGTATTGACTGCCACTTCCAACCCAATAGTTTCATGCTGAAACATTGTTTTTCTCTGAAAAGCTGAAATTGAAAACATGTTGGAAAGCTAAATGGCTGTATTTTTTCTACAAATACACAGAAGGATGATGCTTGTTTAGGAAATTTGATAAAGGAAATTTTGTACTTATTCTGAACATTTACATCATCAAATGAATTTAGTAGAAATTTGTTTCAGTGTGCAATTATTTGTATCTCCTAAATCTGGTAACTTGCAAGGTGGTTTTGTGTCTACACAGTTCTGATAAGCATCTAATGTAACCTCCATAGTCAACATTTTTAGTGTGGCTTTTGTTGTCGATGATTAGTTTCAGTTTCACTTTAGCATTTTATTGCGACATACTAGTGAAGCCTAAGGAGGATTTGAAAAAGAACAATAGGCACTAATACTGTACCTTTTGCAAGGATGTGCAACCACTGTCTGTGTATAGCTGGGTCTTGAACTCTCCTTTTATTGTTATTGTTTAGGATTTTATTTTACTTTTTGCTGTATAATCAATCAATTTAAGCTAAAACGTACATTCGTGAACCTAAATTCAGTTGTGAGATTGAGATGAAGGAGATGGAACAATTGAAGATTGCATGACTGTTCTTTGCAACAAAAACTCTGCTGAATTAACAAAGTCACGGGATTAGTGCCACATAATTTTTCTTGAAGCTTCTTTACCAAGTAGTTTTTTTGTATTTGTAAAATCTGCTGATTTTTCTGGTCCTGAAGGCTGAATTAAGAATTTTAGCTGGAAAGCAAAATGAGTTACTACTTCTTTCTGAGGCTTCTTCACATGATACTTATGCTTTGAAGGTTCAAACTTCAAAGTAAGCTTTGTTTCAGTAACAGCTACTGTGGAAGTTTTCTTTGACAGTATTATGTACCTTGGCCATGCTTAGCTTGAAGGTAAGAAATAAACCCCATAAGGACTGTTAGAGTGGCATGTATATGAAAATATTTCTTGAAGGAAGAACTTATTAAATAAATCCTTGCCAAATCTTTTTGGTAGTTTTTTCTTGTCAGGTACAGATTTAGAATTGTACAAGCTCCTGTTGCAACCAAAATACAGAGCAATCTGAGTACTTGCTATGTGATTGTATTCTGAACAACTCTGTTTCATCACACTAATTCATTCTTGTACTCAGTGAAATGACATGCTTCAACTGCCTCTTTGACTGAAAGAAATACGGCTTGTTCCCCTATTAGATCAAGATACTTTGATGACTTCAACTTCTCTGTAATCTCTATCCTAGGATTTGTCAAAGCGATCTGCAAGGCAATGTTAAGAGCTTAGTTATAGTAAATGGAAATTAAACAAGTTACTAGGTTCTACTGATTAGGTTTACCTTGATTCCTCTTCTGTCAACATATCTATGGACCTCTGCTAGCATGCTGACTCCAGTATTGTCAATGGAGGTCACTCCTATCATAGAACATGCATAAATTTGTCTGATTAGTTCCATCAAGTACAAATGTGTTTTTCATACAAAATTGTTTATTCTTCTTTTGTCAATCAAGTAGGACGGAAAGCTCGCATCATTCTTTTCATTCCATTAAAATCTGTAACATATGCTATTAAACAATTTACAAATCCATTAATGCTACAGTAAGGATTAATAACCAAATTTACATCTTTCTATCATTTTGGTTCGAGTTCCTTTTGGGTGTCAAGGTAGCTCACATTACACGACTACCAGTCCATATGCAAAAATTGGCCCATCCAAAAGTTCGTAAGCAAACAGCCCTAAATCAAGAATTTGAGGCAAGTTGACCTTGGATTTTGATGGCTAAATCCCTTTCAATTATATTAATGTATGCTGAATTTTTTTCTCCATCCTAATTTTTTGACCTAGATGATTATAAAGTTTTTTACATTCATTTTATGGATGACACTTTGATCAAGGATTGGCAAAACTCTTACTAGGGCATGCAGTTGGTTTTGTTTAAGGGTCTTACTTTCAACTGTTCTGGAAGAAAACGTAAGTTATATAAATGTTTGACCATCTTTATATTCTTATTGTTAATCTTCATCTCTATTGTCTGGATCAAATTCAAAATGATAGGCGTTGCAACACCTGATCACTGAGAGACCGGCTTAGGTCATCTTCAAGATGGTGTATGAAGCCCTTCAAGTATCATGGAGGATAAAGAAAGCAGCCATTCAAATGAGACTTACCACTCATGTCCAAGATAAGGTACTGCAGATTTACTTCACCCTTCCTAGCGATGGCATCTTCCTCTTCTATCCATCTCAAGATCCTAGTTTTGGTAAAAACAAGAGATAAGCTTGAACCAAGCTTTGATAGATCCTCAACTATCTCAAGTCCATGACATCTTTTCCTTACCTCTCTCTCAGATAGCCAGTGCTTGCATAGTAGATAGGGGAACCCAGTTTCAAAATCAAAATGTTAGGGAAAAGAACTGAGTCTGGATATTGCTCCACATCACAATAAGCTTCAGTTCCCTTTATGTTTCCGAGCTTGCAAGTTGTTGGTCGTGCCACATATAATAATGCCCTCAGTATTGACAGACCTACCTGTACAAGAAGGTAATATGGACAATATGGTTGATATAGACAAAAGATGATGATGATAGAGAAATAGTTTGGGCAGCCAATTGATTCGTCTTTAATCAATTCCTTTATGATCAAACAGCCAAGAAAAGGAGAAGTTAACTTGTGCATCGGAGTCTTACTGAAGCCAAAAGTCCAACAGTCATGCTGAAAAATATGACACCAAAGAAAGCTGCCACGCAAATGACAAAGTCAAACTTGTCCACTTTGAGAAGGCGGTGAGCTTCTTCAAACTTAATGAGCCCAATCATGGCAACGATGATGATTGCTGATAGGGCTGCTAGAGGAGTGTATTTGAAGAGAGGTGCCAAGAACAACAGCACCACCATGATGCACATTGACATGACCACATTTGACATCGCCGTCTTGCATCCAGCATGGAAGTTAACTGCTGACCTGGAAAAAGGACCTGTAATATAACATTGCATTATTCATCAAAAAATTATTTGTAAAACCATTATTAATCTAACATATCTCGTGTTTGTTCAGACTGTAAAGTGTTCTGATTACAAAAAATTTCAAGGACAGATTTGCTTGGTAAATATTGTATGCATCTTAAGATTTTTATTCTATAAAAACTCCTGTGTGTTTTGAAGTTCTGGATTTGGTGTGGAGGAATAAAATACATTAAGAAGATGATTTATCTGAGATGACTTTGTATCTTATTATTTCCACATAATGAATAATATCGTTTTCTTTCTCAAGCCAAATTATTTTGGAGTTTTCAGTTATAATTGTTGGTTTCCGTAATTGTTCTTTTTATACCAAAGTTTTCTTCTTTGTGAGTATACAAATATCAAACTTTATCGAAAAATCTAATCTCACATGCAAAAACATTTTATATATAAGAGGAAAATAAGATGGAGGATGAAGCATTCACCAGTGGTGAGATAGCATGAGAAACAAGAGCCGATGATGTTCATCATCCCAAAAGCTATCATCTCTTTGTTCCCATCTACTTGTTCATTTTTCATCGTTGCCAGACTTCTTCCAACTGCTATTCCTTCCTAAAACAAGAGCATAAAAAGGTTAATAAACATACGTGCTTGCTTGCACAATAATTCTAATTAAGATTTCAGGAAGCCGAAATCATGATGATCGTGTACTTTACCGAAAGAGCCAGGAAACCAGAAATGAAGACTGCTTTCAGGAGAACACCGTGATATTTAGACTCGAACTTCAAATGTGATATGGAAATAGGATTTAATCCTTTATTCACAGTGCCAACCTGCAAGAATCACAAACAGCTTCACACCAAGTGCCCAAACCTTTGTTTATTTATAGACATAGTAAAATGAGAACTTCCAAGAAAGCTCAAAGTTTCTCTAAGAGACTTCACCAGCATGTATCTATAGAAGAACTACAAGAAATGAGAAAAGAACGAAGAAGATTACAGATATGTGGAATGGTTTGGATCAACACTTAACTATAAGGATGCCATGGTCTTCGGCATGTATAAGATAGGCAAAAAGACCTCCCAAAACGACCACCAGCAAAGGAGCGATGGCCGGCAACCAGAACAACCTTGGAAGCTTTGCTCTCTGTGTAGATTACGAAGAACATATATCAACTGTGAAAAGCTGATCATGATGGTCAATGGAGTAATTAATGAAGAGAAGGAAGGAAGAAAAACATAGTAGAATTGGCTATATATTTCCTCTCTCACCATATGCCTACAGAGAAGCAACAAGATAACTAAGCACGTCCCAAAAACCGCACTCTCCCATCTCCACTGAAACACCAAAGATCACCAATTGAGAGAGAAACAATTAAGGAGACCTTTTTTTACTTAAAACTAATCGAAGATTGGTGGCTTAAGGAAACTAATGAAGTTTAGTGTCGAGAAAATGACATCGACGCCCCCATCTTATCCCCATAAGATGTGAATTCCATATGGTAAAAGTATATACCAAAACTCAAACTTCAATTGGATTCATCAGTTAAATAAACAAAATTAAAGAACTGAATTCTTAACCATTCGAATAATTAATCAGAACATTTGAGTCTTAAAAAGGTCGAAATGTCTTTATTTTTTTATTTATTAAGAATGATATTTGAGATTTTTTCCGAAAAGATTTCTGTCTTTTTATTGGAAAGGTGAAAAAGAAGAAACTGTCTTCTTGTTGTTGCTAAATCTTCTCTCATCCTCTTATTTGATTTTATTATGTAAATGAAATTTTATAATATTATTCGTATATTTTATATTTTAGCATATTTTATGATTTGACTGATCGACTCAATAGTTCAACGAAGTCTTCATGGAATCAAATGGTCGGTCCAATCTAATTAGCTTAACAAGTTTGAGCAAAACCATTATTTACTCTCTTTAAATATGAAGCCATAAGTTAGGATTGATAATTAAAATTTTATTCATAAGAATTGAAGAAATTAAGGATTAATTGCTCTTTAAATACACATAACTCTCAAAGATTTATGATTTTAATGTGTGATGTGGACGAAAAATAGCTCGAATGTTTGTGAGATTTCTTTTAATGCTTTTATATGAGAAAATATGGAAAGAGATTTGGGTTAACTCAAGAAAAAGTTGTTCGATAAAATATGTCGAATCATATAAATTTATATTTTATTACGGCTGATTCAAAGATTCTTTCTTTTGTCGGAATCCTTCCTCCCAAAAACGAATCTTTGGATCCCTGGATGGATTCGCCGCACTAACCTCCTCCCTGTGGGAGATGATGGAACCCAAAACAGAGACCACATCGGTCTTGGTGGTGAAGTGTCTCATTCCGAGCACTCCCTTCAGCTGCTGCATGATGACCACTATCGCCGTCCCTCCCATGAACCCGGTAATGGTCGACCGCGAGAAGAACTCCACCAGGATCCCGAGCCTGAGATCAAGCGCTCGTTCAGCAAGAGCTTCTTTGTGTGTGTATGTGTGTCTATAGATACTCTCACCTAAAGATCCCCAACGTGGCTTCGAAGATCCCCGTGAAGAAGGCGGCTTTGAAGAACATATGCTTGTACAGTTCCGGGCTCTCCAACGGCGATATTTCACTTCCTATGACGGACCCAAGAAACAGAGAGACCGCGGCCGTGTTCCCCACCGCCAAGTTCGTCGAGCTACCGAACACCACATAGACCAGTGGTGGCACAAAGCTCGAATCTGCGATGTGAAGAGCCACGGTAATGCCAGTCCGATGAGTGCAAAGCAGTAACATTGAAATCCAACTAGCAGTTCGTGAGAGAGAGAGAGAGAGGACTTACAGAGACCAACGATGGGGTGAAGGTTGGCGAGACGGGCGTAGCTGATGCCTTGGGGAACGGCGAGGCTGGCGATGGTGATGCCGGCGAGAAGGTCGGCCTGGAGCTTGGCGAGGGTGTACTTGGGTGCCCACTCCAATACGGGAACGAAGTACTTCACCAAGCTGCCTGCGGCGGCGCACCCCGACTGGTGCTCCAGATGCCGAAATGGATCGTCCGGCAAGAACGTCTCCTTGAGGTCGGACCGGAATGATCTGAAGAAGGAGCCTCTCTTCTCCAAGTTCACCTCGTTACGGTGCTCTCCCAACGTTCCCATCGAAAGAAGACGACGAACCGTGATCGGGTCTCTCAAGCGCCAAGGGAAGAGGGGGATCGAGCTTGTGTGTCATCTCCTCTAGCAGTACGAGTATAAATCGACAACACGTGGGGACCGTGATGATCGTGAGCAGAGGCCGTCCCCGGGCATCACCTGAAGAGCTCCCTGACTGCGACGGCTTTAGCTTGTTATCAGGTTCAGGATGGCGAGCAATCTCTCAGGGATGAGAAAAGTCTTGTCAGGGGATCCTTCGTCATTGACGTCTCAGACTCTCAGTCACCAGTTCATGTGTGCGCCCGTCGCACGGCGCAATCACGGGTCGGATGACATCAGACGATGCGTGGCTCTCACTGTCGGTGGTCTGAGTGGCTTCTGATGGTTCGTTGATGCCATGCGGTGAGTGGTGTTTTGCGGGGGAAGTACGTTCCGGGGAAGCACAGGAATATAAGAGAGCATATCCAAATGGAACACGGAAGTATGAACCGACGCTTCATTGCAAGTAACATCTCTCGCTCTCAGTGATTTCCGTTTTAGAATGTCGAAATTGTCATGCGCCACCGATGACATCATGAAACTCCAATATGAGGTTCCCTTAAGTGTCGAAGAGAGAAAAAGAGAACTCGTAAGTTGGGTGTTTGTGTTCTTCTTCTTCCTGCTGGGAAATCTGCAGAGTCGATTAATTTTGATGACGATATCTACCAGTCTGAAGTGCGTGGATTGGCGTAGTATTCATGGTAAGAACAAATCGGTCAAACATGGAGCAAAGACGAATGCGAGATCAGAACGTACTACGTTTCGCCTCCGTGCTGTCGCTTTCGGGTTTGAAGACGATGTGTGTTGATCACGAAATCCAAGTTCTGGGGACGGACGCCAATTTAACAATCAAGTAATTTGTTTTTCGGGTTTGAAGACGATGTGTGTTGATATCGAAATCCAAGTTCTGGGGACAGGACATGCCGAATGCACGGACGCCAATTTAACAATCAAGTAATTTGTACATCCTAAGCTTTGGATATCAGTAATTCGTGCATCCTCAAAGGAAGCTTCAGCTTATCACGTCTGCCTCCATTTCAATCGGGTGAATTCCAACTTGTTTGGCTTGAAACAGTCGCTCCTTAATAGCAGCCGACCCATTATAACAGCTATTCATGTCTTACTGGAATTTACAACCTGCAAATATAAACACTCCATTAGAATCTCGGTCCAGAAAGTCTGCCCCACCCTCCTGCAATTGATACAGATACGAGCCATTAGCATTATGATTAAACCAATCTTGCTGAGGTTTACTCCAAGCCATCCTGATAGTATTTATCTCACAAGTTAATCCCTCAGATACAAACATAGTTTTACAACTGGATTCATAGGCAACAGTTCTAAAGAAGATATTAGTTGGCGTGACTTCAACTCTTAAGGAAAGACATTTCATTTCTGACCTTCCAAAGTAAGCAGAGCCCATATACCATCAACGCTCCTAGGTTTAAGCAACTTTGTTCACAATTTGACTCGCTTTCTTGAGCCATTTGCCAACATACAAAGTACAGCCAGACTTAATATAGAAAAGAGATAAAAACACATTTAGCAACAGTTTTAGAGAATTATTGAAGTGGGCATGCAGCTATAGTTTGATCAGTAGAGCTGAGGAAGTGACTTTCCACACATTAGACTGAGACAGATAACCAATGTCCTGGTGATGTATATACTCATCACTGCTTTATGGATGGCTCAAAGCACATTAATCAACTTGCTCTACTGGCAATTGCATGTGATCGGTTCTACACTCCTTTAGTTTTTATGCACCAAAACTGATGCGATCCTTCAAGAATAAAACCAGAGAAAGACATGCTTTTTTCACCTCCAGAACATGGATTACAAAGAGACTCGTACTTTTGCTCGCCTACAAAAGAAGCCCTAGTAAGAGACTTAGATGGTGATTTATACCATCACTCCACAGCCTATCCTTCATGGGCGTCTAAAGCACTCAGAAAGAAAGCAATCAATTCCTCCTCAAAGCTTCAGCTCAATAAGAAAGGACTACACAAACTTGCTACCTGCAACAATGTAATGTGTAGATGATTAGAAAAAGAAAGAACGAAAAATATAAATCCAAAGACATGTTTATAAGTTCATATTTATCTCTCTCCATTGTAATCTCTCTGTAGCTTTCCTTAGTTATAAGTGCATAAATCGACATGGTATTCATGATCATCAGAAGCATGGTCCAACAAGGAGCAATAATGAACACTGAGTACAGAGCCTACTTCAATACTGTAAAATAAAAGCATTACCTTTTTTATGGTGCTTCAATAGCTTCTTGTTTCCTTAACATTTGTCGATCATGCAATCATTCTTTTCCACCAAGTTAATGACATCCTGGAAACACACAGAAAACCTATATAAATAGATCAAACGGTTCTTTGTTGCTCATAAATGTTCCAGCACAAGAGATGCATACTCCTCACATTGGATACAACATCTCAAGTATATTTTGGTGAACATTATCTCACAGGATGAGAGATTATTTACAGCTAAGACCAAATCGATTGGCCTGAAGGATTAACCACCGGACACAAATTGTATATGGAGATAAGCCTTTTAATTGAACGCTAATTACCTATGGAAGGGAATAGAATTTACATCAATACATCATGAGAATTTGGTGGAAAACAGGGATCGAATATTCACCACTATAAGGTAGAAAAATGTTTACTCCTACACCAACACTTATTTTATAATAGATCTACAAATGCAAAATTCTTCTGTCAACATGTTTCTTTTACCACCTTGTGTTTACTTCCAGGAGCTAGACGCCAAATTTGTACTTTGACAACCACTGTCTGCACATGTCAACCACAGGCAGTGCATTTGCAACTGATGCCTGCAGGATTAGAAAAGTGCACAAATTCAAGGCAAATTCAAAGAAAGAGATACAAGAAAATCATAATATATCTTAATTGGGTTAGACATCTCATAATTTAATCAATCAAGAGCTGCAGATTAAATAATATCCGGAAAAAAAAAATCAACAAGTCGATAGAAAATTGATGAAAGCATGACATGGCTGATGCTCGTTGCTCAACTTTCTAGATCTATGTATTAAAGTCAATGGCAGAGGAGAGTTCGTTCACAAAACATGTCAAGTATGTTTCATTTTTAACGATGGTGGGTTCCTCATTTCAATGAAGTAGGAATATGATCCAATGGTGAACGGTTCCAAATCTATTTAACATGTAAAAGTACAGCATGATGTCAATATCTAGTACAATGAAAGTGAAAACCCACATGCCTAGAATGCAACTTCTGAAACATATGTTCAATTGTCATTAAGACATCAAACCTGATGTGCAACATATTCAACGTCAGCAACACTTCCACTTCGGGAAGCTATCTGGAAAGCACTCTTTAGACGGCCACAAACAACGCAAGCTAAAACTTTCCTATAAGGAAGAAATATCAAGTACAAGGAAACACAATTCAGATATATAAGTGAACATACAGTGCTGCTGAAATTTTCATTAATTTAATTTGAAATCAACAGGTAAATTTAACTGGAAATTCACTGTATCTTATTTTATTTCACAAGCACATTCACAAGCAGGAAGTAATAGACTTCCAGCATATGTAAACGGTAGAGGAAACTACTTGAACAGAATGTATGAGTTTATTATTAGGATTTCTACTGGAAATTGTTGGATGTGCTCAGACTAATTGAAATATATAAACCTTAGAAAGCAAAAGTCAGTGAAAGAAAGAAGACAGGTAACTTGGAAAGACCATGTAACAGAAACAACAGACCGCGATGTCCCAACCATACGTGGTCAGCTATATGTATCTTTTCCTGTCAATGAGTTATGTACGAATCAATCTTAGTGGTTAAATTAAGAACATTCAATTGTTACTTGTAGTTTCTAGTAAAGCCTTCTTAGGCAAAGGATTTTATTCCTTGTATATAATTTTTTTCTTCTTTTTCCGCCCCACTCTATTAAATTTGCAAGTCATGACCGTGAAGATTGTTCAAAGAGATAAAAGTAATTGGTTTTAATGACTTACAATATACAGTCAGACCAAAAATCATTTGAAAATTAGTCTAAACAAGGATTTAAATATCAAATGGAGTGGCATATAGCAACTAGCATTCACCGATCTGACCCTGTACCTGCATCAAATATATTAACTCAATAACAGTAATACATTTTATTTTATTTAATGATACCAGATAGTATGAATCAATATACTGCCTAGGATACTGGCACCATATCAACCTGATAGTTTACCGGTATTTAAACCATTGGACACATATCAACCTGATAGTTTACCGGTATTTAAACCATTGGACACAACCAAATTTTAAACTAAGTCTAAAAGCTTAGGCAAGATGGACGGGTTCAGAATGACCAAAGGTACGAAGTATTATTTATGCATGAAGCAACAAACTAAAAGATCCACTGGACCACTTATGTCTACTCCACCTATAAACACAAAGTCATTATTACAAGCAAGGACACAAAAGCATACCTGTGACTGCTAATTAGCATGTCTATGAGCCGATCAGGCCGTTCTTTGTGCTTGTTAGCATATACGTTGATGGCAGCTCCAAGAACCTATTAAAATTTTAAATGATGAAACAGCATTTAATTACTAGTACTAATATAACCATTTCTACATTGTCATCATTTGTTGTAGGTGAATACACAAGCAAGGATTTAAATACAAGTCCTTGCTGAATGCCACTAGACAGCAAACTAGCATGGTATATCTTGGTACATCATCAAAATATTCAAAAAATATCCAAGTGTCAGCAGGTCAGTATACCATTTATGGGAAAAGAAATTGGACTTATATATATATATATATATATATATATATATCGGTACCATCACTACAAACTGATGTACAGATTCATGTCCACTGGCTCAAACCCCAACAAGGATGACATGATTAAGGCATTTCAACAAAATTCAACTAAAATCTGATCAAACCTGTAATGACACAATTTGACCTATTTATAAGACAAAATGATACAATTGGCATCCTAGCCCTGAAATGACATTTAACACATTCGAGTATAACTGGTCTATCAGGTTTGTTTCAGTCTATCAAATCAAATTCCTAAACCTGAACTTAACCCATTTATTAATCAAGTCAATCGTGTCTACCAATTTGAGACGCAAACACGTAGGTGACCACTCAACTGATCTTGTGTCAGGTAAGGACCAAGTTGGCGGATCAAATCAGGAGTTGGCACCTCTATTATGAATTTAATAACACAATCAACATCAGATAGTCTGAATGTTCTACCGTACTAAAAGGTGAAAAAACATGTTTCTTCCTTGGAAAAATAAATTAGTTTGGTAGGAACCTTATCGAATAGAGGTTTTGGTTTAGATGACAACCAATTTAACCAGAGGTTAATATCATACAAGACAAAATATGGATAATCAAAAAATCTTTATTCTTTACCTGGTCCCAATCATCTTCATCTATTGTGCCCTTTATATTCTTCAAGAGCTCTGTTAATTGACCGCCCTTTTTTCTCTCTGCAAGGGATGCTGCTACACCAGCATAGATGTCAACAGCTGAAAGATGAATGATATGCAGTACACATCAGCCTTGGCCAAGAAGAAATAAATCCATAAGTAAATTATTTAAGAGAGTACGTCCCGCGCATGAATAGAGAAAAACAAAGAATAATAAATATCAAGATAGCATTATGGAAGCCATGAATGCCTTACCTGGGAGGTTAAATTCATAAATAACTTGGAAAGCCAAGTCAAAATGCTTTTCAGCAAGTGCCTCAGCGATTAAGCACCTTCTCCTGCAAAGTTGAACAAGACTTACAGTAAATAATTGAAACGGTAACAGAAGTCAACCTCATCCATCATTTGTCTGATAGAGTACAAGTAATCTACAAATAAGTAGTAATGTACATCAGAAACTGATCAAGGAAGAAACTTGCATTGTGCTATAGCTATTGGCATAAATGCTGGCAATGAAACAAACAGCAGTATGCTGGTTTAGCACTGACACCAAATTGAATCTATCAATTATATACCCAAAGAAATTCAGTGTATTTAATCCATAAAACAACATAGGCCCAAGTTATAATGAAGACAAATGAAAAAGGTTTTCCTTGAAAATCGATATAAGCTGAAAAACTATTGTCATGCATGTCTTTTGTGATCCTTTTGAGCATTAATTCTCCATCAAAAAGTTCTTGTTTTCACTGAATCACATAAAACATAACTAGCTTATTAATGAATATAATGAATAAACAGCAAAATTCACAAAAGCATTATAAATAAAATAAGTACAACAAACCTAAAAGTTTCAGGTTCACTTGGATTTCCAAATAGAGAATGCTTCCACTGAGGTCCATCTGAATCATTGAGGGATTTCACTACTTCTACCTACATAATATTAAGATATGTAAGAAACAGGTTGATGGAGACCCTAAAAAAGAACAAAAAAAAGAAAAAGGAATTGAGGGTTCATAATATCTAAAGTTCTTTTGCAGTATTAAGCAAGCAGTCTGTGTTTGACAGAAGAAAGACCAAGTGAATGTGGATGTTTGTCTCAGTGTCTAGAGCTCTTTAGGTACCAGGAAGATAAATCCAGTCACTCGAAAACATACCATATTTAACAACGTATGTAACATGCCAGTGGCTGGCCATTACAAGCAGTGAACAAGAATTATTTACTGTCAGGTTAGCCAATTCATGTAACATCAACAATCAGATTAGCCAATCAAACTATAATTATTTACTGTCAGTTTCAAGAATTCATTTCTTTCAATCACATAACAATTTGATAATGATGTGGTAGTTCTCAGAGAACAAAATCTAGTAAATGCATAATATCATTAAGGACCAGTATGATGGACCAACAACCAAGAATATCAGGGCTGTTCTTGGGCTGCCACCAAGTGCTTCCAAATTTGCATTGTAGCATGTTTACTAGGAAAATAGATAAGATTGGATGTGTGGTGTTCGATGATGCTGTTTACAAGGTTGATCACATATGGTGTTCTACTTGAAGAGCTTTGATAAAATCTAAGTTTAAATTATGAAAAGGAAGATCACAATTGTTAAACCTTTAAAATAAGGAGAACTTATGGAAATATATAGTCAAGATAAGGAGTGTGGAATCATAATAGACGTTTGAAAAAATATGGTGAAGTGGATAAACAATTTTTTAATGACTTGGATATACAAAAACAGAAGACTAAAGAAAAATTACAATAAAATAAGAGCTTCGTGGTCCAAGGGGGAAGGAGCATCTTGTTTCATATCTGATAGTTAATAGGTCCGTGGAGAAAGGTATTATAAGGTATATAGAGTAATGATAGGTAATGCAAGATTGTTCAGATGAACAAAATGGTGGGGATGCTGTGATGAGAAAAATAGGATAAGGCACAATGTAGTAATTCAACCATACTATATGCCATATGTCCCAACTAGTGTGGTCATAGGAGCAATTCAACCATGAAAATAATCCATAAAACTGAAAAAACCCTTAACCTTTTGTACCTTACAACAATAAATAAATAAAAGTAATGTTCAAATTTTTGACATTAACTATTTACAAAAAAAATGAAAATGAATAAATAATCTTATATCTCATCCTCTTCCTCTACTAGATCACTGCCACCACATCTCTTATCCTTCTTCTGTTGCCATAAGATCACTGCCACCTCGATTCACATTACTCTTAGTGCTAACTCCACCACCACAACCATCACTAGCAATATCTACTACTCTGCTGTTGTTCATCAACCACCACAACCTCCTCTTGTTCCTCCACTTGACAAATAGTTAGTAACTCGTAGTGATTTAAAAAACGCTAGACGCCAAGGTCCAAAAACGCTCGAGGCACTAGGAGCTTGCCCGAGTGAAGCAAGACGCTAAAATATAAAAATATATAATATAATTAATAAATATAATTATTTAAATAAAAATATGATATTAAATTAAAAAAATCTTACAAAATCACAATATCACATTAACAAAAAATCTCAAAATTCAAAACAATAACAATAATTTCAAATAAATAAAAATTAGCAGTATTAAAATCAAAATAATATATTATTAATCTAATAAATAAAAAAATATTGTTACTAGTATACAATTAACAGTATACTGTTAATATACTGTTAGCAGTATACTATCAAGTCGATGTGAGAAGTGGTTGCTCGAGCAACGACGGTGGGAGCGAGAGAGGCGAGCGGCGATAGTGGCATTGGCAGCGGGAGCGGCGAGCAACGACAGTGGCAGTGGCAACGATAGCAGCGAGCAGCGGGAGCGGGAGTGACGAGCGGTGAGAGTGGCAGCGGCAGCGATAGCGACGAGCAGCGACAACGACAGCGAGAGCGGGAGCAGCGATAGTGGCAGCGGTAGCAGCGAGCAGTGGGAGGGAGAGCAACGAGCGACGACAGTGGCAACAATAGCGGTAGCAGCGAGCAGCGACAACGGCAACGACAAGTAGGGTTAGGGTTGGGAAGTCGTGAGAGGAAGGCTGATATCGGTGCTTTAGTTGGTTCGATTAAACCAACTAAAGCATCGGAGACCGAACCAGACCTAAAACGTTGGTTCGGTCGCCTGGTTTAACCCAGGCGCTCGCCCGAAGTGCTCGGCACCTAGGCTCGGGCGAGCGCCCAAGCGACGCCTCTTTGAAGCGCTGCACCTGGAAATGAAGCGAGGCGCTCGGGCCTCGCCTCACCTCGCTCGAGCACCTATTGAAATCACTGGTAACTCGGTAGGTGGTATGGAGATAAGAGCGGTGTGGTTATGCTACATCAAAAAACGAAAAAAAAACAACTAAAAGACAAGAGTTAACTAGAAACCTCTGGGCTACCTGACAAAGATTTCAATATAGGTTACTAGGTCCATTAGTTACAGATGCAGAAAAGACCACTACTTCCATATTTTTTCTTATTTTGGACCCTCAGTTTCCCAATTGGTACCAACATAGACAACACTCGTTTTGCAGGAAACCAACCCATTGCTTGAAAAAATAACAATGAACAAGATGCTCTGTAAAGTTAGTGGGCCATGCAATCTAGGACACAACTGGCTCTCTCTGGATATGAAGTTCTTTGGGTACACTACAGGATATAACCATCGATTAACAAACTGAAAAACCATGTTCTAGTATAGGCAACTAGGGCAGACAAAATTCAAGCCCACCCAATGTGCAAGGCTCTTGCTAACGCAGGATCTCATGCGAATTAGTGTATCTAGTCTTACCTCTACAACCAAAGACATTAATTCTATGATTTGAACCCTATCCATCCAGGTCGCAACAAGCAACCTTCTGATGGTGCCAAGGTTCATCTTAGCATACAAGACAAGCCAATCTGATGAAATGCAAAAACAATTGTAATTTAATCTACTTTTAATCAATAATTCTATTCATATTCCTGTATACATTTAAATTTTTGAGTAGGCACTAGGCAATTCATATGAAGGACCAATGTGAGCATTGACAATCATATAAGTGTGTAAACCTATGATTTTGTGCAAGTATTTTTATGTAGTTGCAACTTGCAAAAAAAGATCTGCTATTGAATATGCATGATAGAAAATTAGAAGTTTAATTTGGTATGGAAACAAAACATGTTGGGATGCATGTCCTCTTGTTATTAGAATATAAGAAGCTGCTTTAGTCCAACAATGTTATTATCCCACCTGGATAGCTACCCGGGCTGAGAACTTTACAAGCCCATCTTCACTTAGTTTTTCAGAGGCACTCTTTCCACGAACAGACTTGGAAACCACTCTAGTAGCCTCGCTTGCTGCTCTATGTCGTGCTGATAATCCTTCGTCAAAATGAATCTACATCCATTGTTAAGATACAAGAACAAAGGAAAAAATTATATAGGCAAAAATGACTTGTAAGGTAGAAACTGAACATACTACTGCAGAACCCTCACTAAGTAAACAGAAAACTGAACATATTGATACAAAACCACTTGTAAGGTAGAAACTTTTACATAACATGCATATTAGACCTTAAATTGACAACTTAAGCAATTCAACATAAAGAGTAATCAAATTTCACATCAATGTCTCAAATCAAACAAGCAATCAATTCAATGGAAACAAGATGTTCTTCATCCTCTTTGACTGAATATACTTTCTGAAAGATGACTTATTCACCAAGAGCCGTATGTAACATTAGCATTCTTCACAGAGACGTAAACTAAAAGAAATTGGCATTGTGGCATTGTTCCCAGATTATACTGTTCTCTCCCTATTGTACATGTATTACATATGCATTAGTTCCCAAAATGATGAATTAATCACCAAGAGCCAATGAGCTATGCAACATTGGCATGCTGCAAAGAGATGTAAACTAACAGGAATAAAAATAGGGAATATACTCCAGTTAAAAGAACTCTCTTTGTCTATTGTACATGTACTATATGTGCATATCATTGAGAAATGGATATCAGACAAGAGTATATGCATATATATTTTCATGCTCCAATTTTTGCTTGCATGAGTATGGGCTAGTCATGTATTTATCATTAGCTATGCGTAGTTCAGCTATACCCAGAGGATTTGCATCTGAGTACTACAGGTGCAAACATCATCGTTCATATGCCACAATGTGATGTTGATAATTAATCTCAATTTGCTGAATCTAATGCTTCATATGGCTCAGAGTCAATATAGTGACGATAGTCGTAATTTTACCTCTCAACAGCCAATATAGGTCTTCCCTGACCCTACATGCCCCAAGCCAGGATAGTTACCAACATGGGGAGCAGCTACGAACCTAACTATACTTAATGATCAACAGGTCACAAATCTTGCTAGTTTGTTTCGTGCATGATATATCAGTATCAATTATCATAGAGCAATGTCATCAATGGATTTTAAACCAATACTGAGGATCTACTACCATCTGACGTTGGGACCACAACCTACATCTCACTTCAGCACAGTGGCCATTTTCGATGGTAGTGGCCACTAACAATACATAACATATATTATTTTGGCTTTTTACTTGACTATTTATTTACAACTATTTGAAAATTTCAATTATATTCCCACTGTAGCACTTTTATAAGTTTTTTTACACATGTTTTCTTGATATATACGTTAAACACATTTTGATTCATCAATTAGTGAAAAAATATAATAAGTAAATTTAATTAGTTTTACATGGCCCAGTGCAGAAAAAACTGAATCAATCCAGCTGCTGACCAATACCAGAACTGGACTGAAATATCAATCCTTGCACTAAATGATCGCTAATCTAGCATGACCACACTTCATTATTACTATCCACAACCACTACCAAAAATGTTATGTTCATAACTTTCCATCTTAAGATACTAAAGGTTAGACACCTAATAATAACTAATAGAACATAGAAGACAATCGAGTCCAAAATGAACTATCTTAATACAAAAAAACAAAGAGGCACCAATATTTAAGTATTTCTTTTCAAATGAATGTACCCTCTTTAAAAGAATAATCAGGATGCAAAATGCCAACTGCGAATCTATATATATATATATATATATATATATATAGAGAGAGAGAGAGAGAGAGAGAGAAAGAGAGAGCCAGACAGAACAGAGGGAGAGACACAATTATACCTTGGCATGTTCCAAATGCTTTATCGCTTCGTCTTGAGAACAAGAATTCATGAATAATTGAATACAACATAGACCCGCAGCAACATGATCACCCTTAATAACCTGGATTATGATGTTCAGGTCAGATTCACCTTAAAAACATTAGAAAAAATAAGTTTATGCAAGGGGGGCATGACAGTGGCAAAGACAAAGAATAGGCTTACTTCAGATCGACAATACTGGGAGAGTGAACATCACGGTGACATTTTACAATATTACCATTTAGAAAAAACCATGCAGGGCTCTAAAGAGAACTTGAGATGTGTGGTTCTTAAACAAGATGGAGCATTAATACATGAATAAAACATTTATAGATCCATTAGTTTTACAATCCAATCCTTCTCATAATAAACATACAAAACACACTACTGACACCCATCATTAAGTTCTTTAGTGTATTCTATAATCAACTTGCAACTTGCAAGTACTAACAAATAGATTTCCACTTCCCCTATCTACAATCCATAATAATTTGGAGCAAGAATTAAATAATAGTCTGTACCTCATATTGGTCCAACATTGAACCATGACAGTGTGTCAGTATGATATATCATACACAATTGGGAAAATAATTCATTGTGAAAGAGGCCAACACCTCTTATTGTGCACCTACATAGATTGCTTCTACCATGGTCATGACAACACCTCTTATAAAGAAAGAAGCCAGAACGACTGCCAATCCCGACAAGAGGATCTGAGGCCATATGGAGGAAAGTATTTGAGTTATAGACTTCGCTGTGATCATTTTTGTACATTTACTGTTCTACCAGCTCAATTGTGTTAGAACAGCAACACTAAAATCCTTGGCATAAAACCTTTTTGCAAAATAGTATTGAATGTTATGCCAGTTAGCAAGCTAAAAATTGGCCAAACTCTATGTTGGTATTCTGGCATAGTTTGACGTGCTGAATGTGCAGTGCATATACCTTTTAGGCTCAGCGCACCCAACATGTGCCAACAAATGTCAATAGTCATGTTAACCACTGTTTACATGGTTTCAAATCAGTAAATACGACTAGTCAACATAACTTGGCATTTGGATCCTTTTGTTTGGTGGAACTAATTCCATGACAAGAACAAATGCTGACACATATTAACCACTATTTTGAATTAGATGAGATATTTTTCAGAAAAAACCAAACTTGTCCCTGTTCTTTCAATGCTGATTCTGTGGAGCATGCTCTAGACAGTATACACAATTCCATTAGTATCTTGCATTCAAAGTTGCCTAATGGTACATTAAATAGCCCTATAATCCATTAGCAATGTATTGGGAAATAATAGAGTTTTAACAATTTAGGATAAGACATCATTTTCAAACTGTTGTATCTGCAAAGAACAAGAATCCTAAAACAGCAGGTGTTTCCTATAATAGAATTTAATGCAATTCCAGTTTGTAATATATGAAATAATGTCATAAGCAAAGAGTATGCTAGACTAAGAAACATTATTTAATACCAGAAACTTGTAGAGATAATTAAAATGCCGGTGTGTTTCACAGTAGTTGCATATACGAGTGAGTGCAGCAGATATATACTGGCTCACTGTTGCATCTTCTAAATGTGCAGAAGCAATTCTTTCTGAGATGACATCCTGCAAAACAACCATACACCCATACCCAATGCATAAATCACACAAGTCATCAATGGTTCCATAGTCGGTTGCCAAAGGATCAGCTCTTTGAGGAGATGAGGAAGGAGCTGTCGACACATGTGGTGAAGGCAGAGAGAGTGAAGGCAGAGAATGTTGTGGAAAGAACAGCAAGCAAGCATCATAATAGTGACCATGCTTCAACATGAATGCAAGCATTTCTGGACGAGCATACTGCACATTCATAGATAGGCATACATCAGAAAAGCAAGTAAGATCACTTCCTAAGGTAGCAAATCACAGGAAAATTTAAGTACCAAATTGCTAACAATATAAGAAGAAACAACAATCCATCATAGTAGTTACCGTAACATATTTTAGATAGAATATAAATGGAACTAAGATGATCAACTGCCTCTATCATCAACTTCAACTAGTAGCATCTACCATGAATTAAGCACATAACAGAATCAAACAAGAAGGTTCTACATCAAATGAGAAATTATTCGTGCATAGTGTATACCAAATAAAATTTGGTGTATCTTGAAACTTAAATGATACGTTTCATTTTCCCAATAAAAATAATGCAGAATTATGCTCAGTGACAGCTACAGTTAATAGTTCTTGCTGCATTAAGCTATGCAAATGGTACTTACTTCTTGTAAATAGTGAATGCATTCAACATATCTGATATTGTCAAGGTTACTGCGAGGACTATCTTCAAAATCAGTAATAGGATATAAAGATGGACCATTTGAAGATTCTTGAGATCTTCTGGACCTCTCAGAACGTGGAAAAGTCGATGGCATATACAGAACATTAAGGTATGCATCAGCAGAAAGAGAATCATCCAAGATTGTCGGTGCACTTTTAGCCAAGTGTTCATACCTGCAATATTAGCCTTGCTATCAACTTTTTTGTGAACAACAACAATGAAAAATGAACATATTCCCGTAATACACAACTGGTTCATTGGTATAAAAAGATTTTGACACAGAGATCTGAGATTAATAATGCAGAAAATACCAAGATGTAAATAGTATATGTAGAGTGAGTATTAACGTTCCAAGGGTTTGTTCTGTTTGTACCAAGGTTTTAACATTGATCAATGCAGATTTGATTATTTATCAACTTGGTACGTTACCAGGATACTGGATATTACAGGAATAAAATACAAAAAATTGAAAATGAATGTATTGCTCCCGTATCAAGGTATAAGTTTCAAAACTGTACTTGGACAAACCAGGAAATACCAGTCTGTATGTAGCCTGGCATTCAAAACTTGGGTCTATATTGTAACATATACCAAAGCAGATGATCTAAACTCCAAACATAATGGACCATCTTCCTTCCTGTTCCAACTACAGTTCATGCTCGATTCATTTGATCATGCCTTCTAAAGTTTCTTCTAGAGCTGCTCCTACAATCCCACAAAATTTCAGTCCCATTATACTGCCAAGAAAGTCACTAGGTTTGTCCATTTGCTTGTGGTTCTAGGCTCAAATGAAAAAGGTGGAGGGT
This sequence comes from Musa itinerans, assembly GCA_001649415.1. Classification (NCBI taxonomy): domain Eukaryota; kingdom Viridiplantae; phylum Streptophyta; class Magnoliopsida; order Zingiberales; family Musaceae; genus Musa; species Musa itinerans. Next base: position 31,190 of record LVTN01001578.1, read on the forward strand.
TGCATCAGACCATTGACAGGAAATATAGAAATATGCATATCACTGTAGCACAATGAAGTGTTGTGGGGCACCCAAGTGCCTCAAAGGATGGGTTAGGAGGTCATAGGGAAGTGGCCCATCACATCTGCATCCAGACATGGTGCAGTGTTGGCATGAGTTCTCACATTGTTTTGAACTGATGCGAATGGAAAAAGAGGAGGTTGACTAAGAAATCTTTACTAAAAACCATAAATAAATATTTAAATGCTTTTGATTAACTAAGGACATTGCTTTTTTATATATATCTCAGTGGCAACAAAAGGTCTAAATAGTTGACCCAAATAGCCGGAACATCATTGCTTGTTGTTTATTGCTGTTGTGAAATTCACAAACTATGGCAGCCCAAATCTCATAGTAGTGCACTTAGTAAACCATTTCAAAGTTTATGATACTTCCCATTAGAAAGACTGGAAAAGCAATATAAAATGAGACTAACAAATGCTCATGGATAATGCAAAAGATTAAAACAAGATTATCCTTTAATCGGTGTTGCAGTAAACAAATCCTTTTAGACCAGCTTGTTATACAAGGACAATTGACATAAACAAAACTATGGTCATAGTCAAAATGATCTAGAAAAAATATTCAACAAGTCCAGTGCTAATTATCATAAATACAAATAAAAAGGATATACAACATTAAAGTTTGTCAACATTTTGGATAAAATTTTTGTATTGTCCTCCATCTGAAGGAAGAAAGATCATGTCACAATAGTTCATCAATAATCACCATTCTTTTTTCACAGTCAATAATCACCATTTTATAGAATCCTAAGTTTGCATGTTTATGAGGAACTTGATTTACTTGAGACATTCAAAAGCAATGACCCTTCGTTATCACAAGAAGAACTGAATGAGAAAAGGCATACATATAATGCACTTACATTGATCTTATGGAGGGAACATCCACTGGAGGACCTCCTTCCACAGTATTAATGATGTCGAGGATCACAGCTGCAGGATCACCCTTATGCAGTTGAAGAGCTTGCCTGGATACAATCACATATACGTTACACAAGAACATAATCCAGGAGAAACAGCAAGCATATGTACTTCGGTGTCATGTCCTATCTAGAGAAGCTTTGGCACAACAAAAGTGATTATACAAGTTTGTCATCCATAAATTTTGATAAACTTGATGGAAGATATGATATGTTAAACCAACCAAATACCAACATATACAAACATCCATTGCCATTCTACTGACACCCAAACGACAAAAATATAAACTTTTTATTCTCAACCTATATTAATGACGCTTTTCTGGCATAGACTGCAAAATTTGTCAACGCTTGAAATTATTTCACTTCATTAGCCACCAAGTTCAATTTTGAGGCTTCTTTTAAATGACACGACCAACTCATGATCATTATCACTTATATTTTCTTATTACACCTTCAAAGCATAACTCTGAATAAACAATTTCATCAATATGAAATAAAAATTAATATTCCCCAGCCAAAAGTAAAGTACAAGCTATTTTTCAATGTCATATAGGAACATAAGTTTTTGCCACACCAAGAGGGTTGCTGGCCACTGATTGGCATGTCCAATTGCAATGCCAAAATTGTAGCACCAACCAATCCAGTCGTGACCATAAGCCTAGGGTGTGCACTGTACCAATATGCTACCAGCACAATACCACACAGAAAGAAAGGTAGCTTGACCACACATGACAATCTATGTAGCATACCTATACAAAGTCGACTTCTTTAACCAACTAAAAGCTCCAATTTTATTTTATTTGTTTAATTAAAAAATATTTTCATTACATTAAGTGACGTACATGACGCTCACACATTGACTCGAACCTGAAACCTATCACTTGTGCAACAATACACTAACCAACTTAGATGTCTCAACCATGGTTCACATTACTGATCTGTACCGATGTACCGACCAGCTATCGGTACGGTACATACTGAGCTATACCGAGCTGTACCAAGCATACCGACACATGATACACTGGGGTGTACCAATGTATCACCCATACCAATCCTCTATCGGACCGGTACCACCCGTACCAAGTAGTATGCTTCGGTACATCAAACCTTGGTCTCAGCTAAAACTCCAATTCATTTAGTCAAAAAATGTCTTTATCAAACATAAGAACTACTAGATCCTTTAATTGAGTTCTGACAAGAAAACAAATATCCTACTTACTTGAACTTAACACGTGCTTGAGCATAGTGTTCCATCCGAATCAAGGCATGGCCCCAAGCATTCCATACTGGAAAAGCATCGATCTAACCACCAAAGTTTGTCAAGAATCAATTCCAAAAGGTTGAAACTAAGAAAAGAACTACAATGGATATTTTCTCCATTAAATTAAATGACGACCTTGCACTTTTTACATGTATATACAGCCATGCTGTACCGCTCATCAACGATCAATCTGTCACGCAGACGTGCTGAAGATTCGTTATCAGCAATATCATCAAGAGAAGCAATTATTCCTGATCCAAGAAGACTCTGAAGAAGCTCTGCACGTCCTAGCCAGATGTCTGCTTGGGCGAGAAGTTCAGACAGCTCATCAGGATACTGACTTCCGCTACTTGAACTTGCAGTGTCTGTAGATGCATCATCTGTCTCCCGAGTTTTATCATAGTTGCTTGAAAATTCACTTGATCCAGACAGTTTTCTCAACAGACTTTTTGCATAGCCTAGCGCCTAAAATAGGTACCTCAGTTATTAAAAATGGCAAATAAACAACTTGCTTCTCACAGAAGTCATATACCTGCACATAAGTTTCTGTTGCATGATATGCTTTACTCATAGTTTCCATAGAAGCATTCAGAGGCAGATGTTGGGAGCATAACACATTCTTCATCTGAGAAATACATAATTGCAGAGCACCTCTGGCAGAGGCCAACTCATCAGAGCACAAAGAAAGCAATGCCTGAAAATCATTAAATTAAACATCTTAGAGAACATCAAACAGAACATCTACACCAGCAAATACACTTTGGTTTTGTACAGTTGGCCAGGCAAGGAAAATAGATAAACTACTAAAGTCTAACAATATAATCCAAGAAGCCATTTCTGATCAATCATTTATTTTGAAATGGCCACATAGATGCAACAGTCAAGAGCATTACTAAATTGATCATTCTGAGATATTTCATAAGACAATATCAACTCATTTTTTAACTGTACTTTATGATTCAACTACAAAATTTATATGTAGAACTGGTTTTTAAATTTTAACAATCATATTTCCAATAAATCATGCAACTCAATTTTTAATTGTACTTCATGATTCAACACAAGCAAATTTATATGGAGAATTGGTTCTGAACAACCAAATTTCCAATGAATCACACAACAACATGAAACAATTCTAAATTGACTATTGCGAACTAAATGTTCCCGTTTCATGATAAAAGTAAGCTGAAGAACCATGCTGCGTTCAGAAGCAACACTTTGCAGATCGTACCTTGAAAAGTGTAATATCAGGAGAAGTTTCATATCTATGAGAAGCACGAACAACATTATCCTTAATTGGGTCACCAGTGAGAACCCATTCTTCAGCAATGCAGACAAATGGAAGCCTCTCTTGTCCATCAGCAGAGAATGCTGTGGCACGCTCCTCCTGGATACCTGACATTGCTTCCCAAGCAACTCTATCAGAATGCATAAATCCTGAACTCTTTCTCTTTCGATGAACATCCTTTGGAGGAATCTTGGGTGCATTATCACGATTCGTCCACGAAAAAGCCCGGCGAGCCTCTCTTTGCCAGTTACCAATACTGCTTGCAAAATTTGACATAGATGGTGTGCCAGATCTAGTTTTTTGCTTTGATCTAGACCCTGAAACGGAGATCCTGGTCTCTCTATGAGCAGCACCAACATTCACAGTAATCGCTTTAGCAGCATATGCACGTATTAGATTGTCATCTCTCAAGGATGGAAAGTCTTTTAATATCTGCAAATAAACATCATCAGTAAGCAATTCTCCAGTTGCACTTGAGAGTACAAGAAATACTGCCAAAATTTCATGATGTTAGTCATACGTTACCGTTCATGTCTAATGAAACTCATTAATGTTGCAAAGATTCTTAGTCAAAATGAAACATTGCAAAGATTCTTAGTTCAGAACTTACAATTGTTAACAATATTGTGGATAAAAGCTATAGTGAGTAACAATATACCAATGATGCTGATTGTAGCTGCTTCATCATCAATGTAACTTCAAGAATCAAATGAGGATGTTCATGCAAAGCCGAACATCGTTGCTGGGATGGCGATGGCAGTAAAGCTAAAACACGAAGACCCAGTGCCCACAAGTTAAGTTGGGCAACTTCAGTGTCTGAAAGGTTTCCAACTCTCCGTTTTAAAAAAAAGTGTACCTGAATGAGTTCAAGTTGTTTGAATCAGAAAAATAAATAAAATAATATCTTAGGAAAAAGTTATTTGCAAGGCGTTATACAAGAAGCTGCTTAGAGCGCAAGTCAGGTAAAAGCTGCATAGCTCCAACAGCAACGGGTAGGGCATCATCTGAGTCACGCAATGAAGAAAGAAACCTTGAAGCCTCAGCTGGGCCTCCACCACTAAGTGGGTCTGTTGTGAGTAATTTAACAAGTTGTCGGCCTTGCAGTTCTCTACGCAACTCGACAGATAAAGATGCACTTTCAGCAACTTCTAAAGCAGCAAAAACAGCCCCTTTACCAGCTAATCTTAGTGCTAAACCTTCAGGATCTTTCTTACAATCATCTTCTACCTGAAAAAGATAATAGAGACAAAAATTTTCAACATAATATGCTATGAAGTATGAACCAAAGATTTAATCTCAGTCCAGTACTGGTTTCAACAATTGTTAGGACCAATACGTTACCAGTTTACCACATAGTATATCTACTTAAACCATTTGGTATCAACTTTAAATTGTGATCTATAGCCTTACCATCTTGTTATCAATAAGAATGCATGATATATTCAAAATCTGGATGGAAGAGATGGAAGTAAAATGAAGTCATACCTCTTGCCAAGTGCTGTAATGCTCATCAGCATTTAAAATGTGACGGTATCTCTGAAGAGCTTTCCTCATATGCAAGACCTACCAAGATCCCGAACAGATATTATATTTGGAAGCATGATCAAAATAATTTTGCAAAAAATTATATTGATGTCAAAATGCCAATATTTTGTACGAAGAAAATCTGAAGCTTTTGACAGACAACTGTATTTACCTCACTCCGCAAAGGTTCATAAGGAGGCAAGTGGCAGATGCACATAGTGAGAACATCAATTGCAGGATCTAAATCCCACCTATGTAGGTATCTGAAATTCACAAACATAAAGTTAATCGCAAAAGCCTCAAGCAGAATATCCAACAAAAGAATATATCAAAGCAAGAACAAAACCAATAATCCATGGATTTCTTTGCCAGCTGGGACATAAGTCTCAGTTGGCATCATCAATATATGCTTATACATAAGCAAGTGAAAATTCACACAACTGACATGGCAGCACATTGCCATACAAAGATATACAATGTGCCCAAGGGGGTCCCAGCATGTTCATAGACAGAAGGATAGGCAGGTTCCAATACGGACTGCCACTCTAAATAAGGGAATACCATTCATGATCATATTAAAACCACTTGAGAAGTCAGAAAACCATGAAAGTCAAAGAATTGACAAATATTGTCTGGTCTCAACTGATACAAGCACCACATTATGCGCAGTTGAACCTAGTTGATCCAAGTCTGATTCTACCAATTTGGTTTGATGATTTGAAGCAACCAATCCATCATATCCGAATCTTAAATTTTTAGAGATCCTTAGGCATGCCTCTGTGCAAGAGCAAACATAATTTTATCATCTAAAAAAGCCAAGGAATACAAAAACAGCAAAACTGCCTGGACCAGTTCATACCAGCCGTTATTTAGTGGTTCGGGTGTGAAACAGTCCAGTTTATATTAAAAAAAGATCTTGTGCCTAGTGTTTTCTGATGTGTTGCAGACGTGTGACTTGGAAACTGGCAGCCACATTGTAGGCTCATCCCTCAGTTGCTGCCAACCATACCATCACTGATCTGGCCATGGACCCATATAGGTCCAGTATTTAAAATTGCATTCTTGTTTAATGCTATTGAAGTCAGTTTTAGTACCAAGACAAAGAACCACCAAATTTTGGTTGGTTTTAACAAGGACTGCCTTACTGTCTACTAGACCCATACCAGTTGCTGGTCGGACCAACACATACTAATCAGTACCGATATATCAACACATGGTACACCGTAACGTACCAATGTTTCGAAGACGAAGAAGGAGAAAAGGAAGGTATAGTGAAGGAGAAAGAAAAAGGAGGAAGGAAGAAGAGGAGATGGTGGAGGAAGATGACAAAGAGGAAGGAAGAAGGGGAGACGATGGAGGAGGGAGGAGAAGAGGAGGGTGTACTGCAGAGATTGATGACGGTAAACGATAACGGCGATGACGTCGAATGACAGCGGTGGTTGCAACGACATCGATTCCACATGCCCCCGAGAAGAAAGCTAACCATAGTTGTTGTTTTAGTTCTTTTTTATACTTAGTTGGGACCGGACCACCCAAAACAAGGGCAATCCATGTACCGGTCCACGTCCAGACCAATATGTATTGCCCATTTCGTACCATTTAAGGTGGTACAACAATCCTTGGTTTTAACTAATACAAGCACTACATCAAGACCAATTCAAGCACTACTACAACTCTAGTTGATTTTAGGCCAATTCTAACCAATTTGATTCAATGATTTCAGACATACAATCCCTTGGATCCGGATCCCAAATTCTAGCAATGCCTAGACATGCCTCCAAGCTAGAGCGGATACAAACTTGTCATCTAAATTGTTCAATTCAACGAAAGTCAATGCTAGTACCAAGCCCAGGTGACATAAGACCAAGGTTTTTAATTTCGTATCGTACTTTCGTACTGGTTCGCCAGCCTATCAGCACGCGGACCGCCCACTACCAGGTGGTACCAAATTTTTTGGCCCCGTATCGAGTGATACGGGGCTATACCGAACGGTACTGATCGAAATTTTGATTGTTACCAAACTGTACTGAGCGATACCGATTGATTTCGACCGTTACCAACCTGTACCGGGCAATAACAGTCGAAACCGATCGATACCGATTTATATTGATCTTCAAACTGTCAATTTGACCATTGGAGGCATCCTAAAGGGTTTTTAAACCCTTTCGTACATGACGTAGACACAGAACGAAGCTTATCGTATTCATAATCATCGTATTATGAAAAATCTTATGGCCAACAGCAATACGATAATAGTTAGTCATACTTCTTTGAGCAACAGTATGAAACAGAGCAACAGATCAATAGTGAAAGTAGTTCTGACATTCACCAATTCATGTCTTAGGTGTCACCTCGAACACATATGATTCACGACGATCAACATACGACCATCAATGGCATACGGTGTATCAATACACTATGTCGTGGGATCAATTTTAGGATTAGGTCCAACAAACATATCATATTGATCTACAGATACATAGGATCGTGGACCTCGATCGACTACCCATGGAGGCCCGTCGTTTGTTTTACTGATAGAATCAAGTATATATACGCATGTGATTACTTAATTCATTTAAATCTTAAAGTTTAAGTTATATACAAAATAATCTAATAATTCAAATATTTTTTTATAGATAATTCAATATTAATGGAAGGACGATCTGGAACAAACCGAAATTACGAACCTTGCACAAAGCTACTCCTCAAAGCTCGAAAAAGATATGTGGCACTATTCTTACCTAGTTTACATTAGATTTACTAAAACTATACTAAATATATATTTATTTCTAACTTAAAAACCCTATCCTAACTTTTTTTTTATTTTTTAGGTATTTTCGGAGGGTTTTATACCTATTTTAGGTGTATCGCTCAGTACACCTGGCGTACTGCTCAGTATGCCGATACGGTACGAAGTTAAAAACTTTGCATAAGACTAACATCAATACGAGCCATAGTTATCAAAATTGAACCGATCATCAACCTAACCAAGCCTAGAATCACTGAATAACTAGTTGAAGTAGTGGGTAATATTTTCTCCTTTTTTCTCTTTTCTTTATTATCGATTTATCATCACTTTTATCTACCTTTATTTCTTTATTATCCTCTCATTCTTTTCTATTTTTATCTACTTCTCTTTCTTAAAATTTTTCCTCATCTTAAGAGGACAAGCCACAAAAATAATATCTTTGATCGCATATAACAAACATACATATATTGCCCTCCCCAAACCTCGTATCACCAAGTGCATTGTGTATTTGATAATAATCCTCTTCCACCTCTTCTTATTCCTTCTCCTCCTCTATTCCTCTCCTCTACATCATGAGGCAGGGCAGAGGTCAGTGTGGCATGAAATGAAGACACATAATGTGGAGAACATGGATTAACAAGGAAGCTGTCTCAATTTAACTTATTAATTTTTCATTCTTATCATGCCCTTGACAAACAATAAAAGGAATCTGGAACTAAGGGCATTTCAATTACTTTTTTATCAAAGATAAAATTGGACCTGTTCAGTTTGACTTTGCCATTACTCACAGGTCACCATAACCGCAGCTTAGTCAACCAGTTCAACTCAATTGTCATGCATACAGCCATAGACGATCCAAATATAGTACCGGGTCAGTCAAGCGACCAATTCCCTTTTCTCTGGTTCAGCCAACCGGTCCAGTTCAATTTTGGTAACTAAGGTTTGAGCTAACTCAGCAAATATGGATAAGAAAATGGCAAAACATGAATTTTATCCTAGAAAAATGTTTTTGCTATTGTTTAAGCTACCAATGAACCACCAACAAATGGGCGAAGGATGCCAACAGCATCATAAGCTTCCAAGTGATGCCGCAAATCAGACCCGTTGATATGAAAATGTCTCTTTAAGATTCCGAACCATGTGATGCTTGTGAAGCATATTTCAGTGTTTTACATTGCTCAGCAGGTCATACCAGTAACAATAGTCCCCTGAAAATGCTAGAGCAAAACCAAGAATATGAAAGGTGGATTCATTTGGTGCTCAAAATCAACGTACATTGGGACATTATCTTGAATCAGTTGTATGAAAGGATAGAGACAAACAGGCATGTTTTACAAAATCAATGCCTATTGGATGCATTGAATAAGTCTTTACACAGCATCCGATGCATGCTTGCCGAATCATCTGACAACACAGAATAAACCAAAGGTCAAATTGGTATTTTTGGTGCCCAACAAAGCTAAGTAGCTAGCAGTACTTAAAATATATATTCAGCCTTCCCTTACAAAGGAACTGAGCACCATAAAACTATCTGCACCCGTTAAACAGATGCGACTTGATTATCTAGAATTTAGAACGACAAAAAGGACAGAAAGAGATCCAGAGAGGGGTGATAATGGGTAGTAGATAACTACATATTTTTTTAAAAATGGTTTGTGACCCATAATATCTTAATCTCTATATAGTCATGTACAAAAGCCCCCATGCTCTATCCATGGACTAGCCTATCACATTCTTAAATTGAGTAGGATTATAGTTTTTATGATTAACAGAAAAGTTAATTTCATCTTATAAAGTTCCAACATCCATTTACAGGATTGTATCTAACCCAGCCACATGCATCTTTCTTTTAGCATTAGCTGCTGATAGCTATTATCTGCTTAAGTCTTGACTCTTGGGATGCCTAAACAGAGAGAAATAGGCACTCAATTGTACCCTAATATCCACTACAGCAATTAACATCTTGAATGCTCCTAATCATTTTAAAAAATCTAAACCAGCTGAAGCCCTCAGACAACAAGACCAAACCATTAACACTTTATGAAGTCAAATTTGAACCACATGACTCGTGAACATACCTAACTTTTGTGGTATGGAATGAGGCAAAGACCAGAACGGTGCACCCAATATGACTAAAATCAGACCCATCTTTAAAACATTTAAACATGGTGAATCTACACGATACATTCATACCAAGACAAATGTTCTACCCCTTCAATAAACTGCACCTGTGATCTTCATTGACTCTTCAGCTTAAGTTGGCTAGTCTGTTTCTTCCAAAGCCTTTTTCCACACAGACAACTGAATCATAATTTCTATAAGTCTCCATAACAAAATTGTTTCTTTCTCTGTTGCGATTAAATAACTCTTTGGCACTGTAGCTTTAGACTCATTGTGGGAGATCTTGGGATATCCCAGTAACAGACAAGTTCAGAAAATCGAAAAAACTTACATGTTAACATTTAATTCTTGCCAATTGTTGGGGCTGATGACCTGCTGCAACATCTTAAAGTAACTTGCGAGGAATTAAAAACATTGTCTGCCTAAATAACTGTTTAGTTCAATAGTAGTTAAATCTTCGACCCAAAGAAAAAAACCTACTTAGGTTGAATATAAACTTGATTGTTAAAAATTAGTACAAGTTGGGAACAAGATACACAAGATGAAGGAATGGACATATGACACTGGAAGCATTGGATACTGCAGAAGAGCCCATGTGGCATGATGAGAATAACAAAAAGGATGTCTATTCTGAGGTAGTAATAAACAAACATATATATCTGCATGAAGGAATTATGAAAAAATATGACATACTTTAAAGCAAGCCTTGCTGCAAGCAGTTTATCCTTCAGGCGCAAACAGTACTGCCAACTGGTGCTGCCAAAGTTATAGGCTCCAGAGCTATGGGGGTGTCCAAGTACTGGATTATTCCCCTCCTCATGTTCAATCAACAACTGAAGTAAATGATCAGATGCCCCTTCGCGTAAACAGCGATCAGACAGCGCAAGAGCATCCAGAAGTTTCCCTTCATCAATTAACCTACAAAATTTATATAACCACAAAATAACTATCCATGGCAATACACAAACAATTAAACTGTTAAATAAGAAAACATATAGCTAATTATAGCAAATTGATGAATATTTACTTAACTACATGTCCAACATATGGTCAGTATTCTATTGTGCATCATTCAAATACAAAGAATGGCTCACTCCACAAGCATCCAAGTATCATCAATCAATGAGACTGTGAGGTCCCAGGAGGCGACCGCATTGAGAAATGTGGCTCATCGGCCTAAACAATAAGCAAAAACTAAAACCAGTTTAATAACTGTGCTTGCTTTGTTTCAGGAGAAAGACACCTTGCAGAGCATGACTAAAGTCTAAATCACTTGACTGGCATTATGTTGTCAAGTGATGCAACAACGGACCATGAACTTCAGTGTCACCCAATTTGAAATGGTTTGACAGTATTTACCGGTCAGACCGCCAACCTATCACAGATGGCCACAGCCACAACCACAACAACCTTGTTGTTAGACGCATCCTTCATTTTTTGCTTGTAAATGTTGTACAGTCTTGTCTTGGCATGTTTTGCTTGTGTATTTGCTAGTTTTCCCTTGGTTTGGTTGTAAAATCTGTCTGCAAGTCATGTCCATGACCGACAAGCGCATGAAGCCAAAAAAGCCCACTTTTCGCATATTGTGGCACTGTTTTTGGGCACCATCTGTGTGCGAAACATCAGCCATCTTGGAACCACCCAGGTGGCACAGGACTGGATGGGGCCTCGGGTAAGTGTCGGAGATCAATTTGAGCCTTGTTGGACTGGCTGCTTTGTGCACTCAAAGCATTTCAATCTGATCCAAGTAAACACAACCAATCCTAATACAAAACTCATTCAGCACATTTGGTCAAATGTGCTTGCTTTCAAAGTCAGGTTAGTGTTGGTTCCATAATTAGGTGTACCATATAGCAATGAGCATCAAGCAAAACCAAAACCTCAACTTGATGATCATATTTGATTGTCATATGATACAAATTGGTTTCCTTCATGGCTCGTTTAATCAATTTGTGGGAAGTTCCGAAGAGCTTATGGTCTTTGTCTACGCCACTGCTTTTACAGAAAATACATTTAAGAAAGCTCAATAAAATGGTTCTCCAGGTGACTCATGGCAGGTCTAAACAAAATAATATTTCTACACATGCAAACATCACTAAAGCAAATGATAATTAGCAATAGTTCGCATTATTACATGCTGGCTATAGTAAATATTCTTAGTACTAGTAGGTAATGAAAGATGAACCTCTCGACAGCTTTTCCGTAGGGCCCTTCATTCTCCCAATCACATGAAATAAAATTTGCAGCATCAATTCCAGCGTCCACAGGTGAGGAAGAAGAATGCCAGGACCTGGAAACTGAATGACCGTGGGTATTGAACTCTGATAAAGTTGGACTATTATGCCCACCAGCAACCATATCATCTATTTCAGATTCAGTGTCACTTTCAGGTTCACGAACTCGTTTCACAGGAACTTTTCCATTAGATATAGCTGCAGCAGTTTTGATGTCACTTTTAGATGCTATTGCGGATTGGGAAATTTTGTGAAGGTTTGATTGCATCTGTATCCAACGGTTGAGTGTTGGAAACCTGTTACAAGTTTAAAAAATGTTAAACCAGAACAACAAAATTGTCAAATATAGTTCCAAGATAAAAAGTCATTGCCTCTCTGATTGATCGAGAGCAAACTCGTAGAATAGCCTCTCAGCATCAGGTGCTTGCATATATGAATCAGAAGTTCTGGAAGCAGATGATTCACTACTGCTATATAATATGGTACTTCCAAAAACACATGCTAAAACTGCCCTTACTGGTGAGAGCTTAGCTAAATGCTTTACTAAACTCAACTGAAGAGGATAAAGAGGTTTTCCGTATGTTCCGAAGGATGAACAAGTACTAGCCTTAGGAGAGGAGATCTTATTCTCCAAGCTGATCCCAGAAAGAGTAGGTAACAGTGGAATGCAAGCCCAACCATGACCCGAACGTGGAGGAAAAACTGGTGGCACACAAGCTGATATAACTTCATGCACAAAATCCACACCCATGATATCAGCTATCTTTCCAGCTGCATCAGTACTCCCTCTCTCAAAGACTAGACGAGTAAGAAGCTGCAAGTTAAGCAAAAGTACTGAGATACCTAAACAAGTCCTACTTATGTGCAAATTACCCAAGTTAATATTAGTTCTCTGAACATAATAAGAAATAAGTGTTCTAAATTGCTTCAGAAGAATATTAATACAACAATCCACAATAAAAATGCAAACAACAATTTCCTTTAACAATCACATCATGCCTACAAAAAGATAACAAAATAGTTTTCCTGCCTATTTTGATTTCTCTGCAAAAACAGGCAAATAAAGTGAGGTGGTTCAAGATGCAACATGGGTACCAAGGACACTACTAATAAGTGTGGACCAGCCTCCAATTGCCTCACTTCCCAATAAGGTAGGAAAGCGAAAATGGAATAGAAAAATATCACTCAGAGCATATGCAGAAACAAAAAAGTTGTGAAACGAAATAAAAAACAGTGATGCATGTGATTCAGAAATAAAAACATCAGGGCAGGATTGAAATGAGTAGGGAAATAAAACAAAATTTAGCTTCCTCACATCTTTGGGCCACTCGTATATAAGTGAGAAAAAGTTGAAATCATGAGTTGTGTCAACTCCATCAACTATGTCACCAATTGTTGCAATATAGATTATAAAGGCTGAAAGATATGTAGATGGCTTGGAAGTAACAGGGCCAAAAAACCTTTTCCCAGAATCTTTCATTTCATAATCAAAAATCTCTGGAGTACTTTCAGCGTTTTCTGGATTCACTGATGATGATTTTGGAGTTTTAAGACCAAGCCCAACGATTGCACCCTTCTCAGAATACAAAAGAGCTCTTTTGCTGTCATAGGAACCTTTTCCTTTTAGATAATTACTCTCTGCTTCTTCGATAGCAAGAGCTTTGGCAAGATTATGGAGCTTACCTGAATTTAACATCACAAAAGGCATTTATAGTTTCAACAAATTGTGATACTATTAGACATAATCACATAAAATTCTATACAAACCAAATACATTATTGTACAATTACCACTTAAAAATTGCCTCTTTCCTTGATGAGCATCATCAATCATTTGGTGTAAGATCACAAGAGTCCTTTGCCTTTGTCCTTGTTTGCTAGGTTCATTTGATTGAGAAATAGTAATTTCTTCAGCAAGAATTTCCTGAAGGGTCAAAGATTTTTCCTAGCAAAAAAGTAAGTGGGCATAAGTAGCAGAACCAAACTTCATCATAAGAATGAAGGTATGCCATGTCATGGGGAGAGAGATGAATATACTTCTCCATAATGCAGATAATCATACAGATAAATTAAAGATAGATTATGAGGCTTTACAATACGTCCAGACTCAGCCAACTGACCAGAGACCAGAAAAGCATGGGAATCGTACTACACCTAAAGAAATTGCCAAAATGAACATGTACATTGGTATATCAGAGTCCTCAATTTGAATAACTTCAAAAATTGCATGAACAATTACGAGATTTGAAGTTATGGATAATGAAATCTCAACAGGATTCTGTAGGGGAAAAGAGCAATTGGAATAATAGGGAGGTTTAGTTGAGAGAATAATAAGTTAATGACACACAGATAACAACTGGGTTCCCTGCAATATAATGAAATCAGTACTTTCTGAGACAAACAAGAATGGCACCACAAAAAAAAATTCAGGTTCCCGTAAACTGTAATGCAGAAAATGGAGTCCACGAGAGATGGAATTCTTGACTAATGTTCAACCAAAAAACATATTTTACCTAGAAAGAACTACCCCAAACCTGCCAAGTGAGTGGTTTGATGAGTAACTAACCTGCTCCAACAGATCATACAAACGTTGAAGGATGTGCCTTGTTATTGATATGGTGGCAACTTCTTGTATCTGATCCCAATAAGTAGAACCTATCTTTGGAGAATTTCCAGGAAAGATCTCGGATAACACACTCCTAGCCTGCGAATTTCATCTTTTTATAAGAAACAAGATAAAGAGCATTGATTTCCTCATTTAACACCAGAAGACACCCTATGTACTCCTACATAAGTTGCTGCTTGAAACAGAATCATGTTGAGAATTGCAGGATGGTGTGGCACATAAAAGTGTTCTATTTTCATTTGGCACTGATAGTAATAATCTGAAAACAAGAAATTGTTAACACTTGCCTGGTCAAGAAGCAATTTGCACATATCCACAGACTTAGCAGAAGTTGCTGAAACATCAATGCAGAGAAGAATCTGATGCAAAGATCTATATTCAGGCTACATATGCAATCACAATTCAAATAGGTAAAACCAATATCATTACATACAGCAGCTAAAGAACCTAGCTGACTACGCAAGGATGAAATATCCAACTTCTGAAATGCATTTGCTCTTCCCTCGGCAACACGAGATACTGCATCTTCAATCTGGACGGAATTGCAATAAAAGTTACATACTATACCATTATATGATGACTAATTGCAACTGACAAGTGCAAAAACCACACTGCAACAAAGAAGGCTAAAATGTGAACAAAAGAATGAGTGTGTGTTCAAGAATTGGAAGTGTTTTGAGCAAAGAACAATAATGCTTCAAAAGTCCGAGCGAAGAAAATACCGATGCTCTTCTAAAAGCGCCAGCTACCCATTCTGCAAGTTCAAGAACTGCTTTATCTTCGGGAGGCAAAGAAAATCGTCGCACAGCCTCTTCCCCTATATCATACTTCGCCCTTTGCATGCAACTGCTCATGATTGTGAAATAGGAAACAAAATCATCACAACTTTTGTGGCGAGGAAGATTTTTTTTTCACATTTTCTCAGTAGTTTTTTATAACAAGTTCAGCCACATTTTGCCATTTAGTAGCTTAAGAAAGAAAGATGACCAATTACTACAATCCATACAAAACAGATTTCATAAGTAACTAAAGTCCTTTGATGAAAAGCTAGTCATGTCCAGCGCACTAAGTATAAGGTCAGCAAAGGGCAAAAAACAACACGATACCATGCACACTGCAGCTTCGATAATCATGTGCACCATCTAACCATTTTTGAGTAATGGAGCTTTGGGACAGAGGTTTCTCTTATTCTATTAAGGCAAAATCCTTTGGTCTTCACATATTAGAGGAAAATTCTTAATGGAATAATAACGCTATTAAAATTGCCAATGAGATGAATGATTGACTGATATCAAGTCAAACAACAAAGTTACAGATGCATTAAAAGATTGAGTGAGCAAGACACTACTTCAACCAGTATTGTCAGCATCCCCTGCCAGATGTAAGGGCCAAAAGTGGAGATCAACAAGCATAGATGAAAAACAAGTTCTCTAATTGTTGTTTTCTCTTTAGCAGAAAGAAACTGAAGTATTAAAGAATATGGATGTTGATAATTTCAGTCAGAAGCTCGCTATAATGTGTATGATTGCAAGCAGTATGTCCTTCTTGCCCTCCAGTGAAAGATGCATCTGAATCAGACAAAATGACTAGCTTGATGGTGATATATCAGAGTTTACCCGAGAGTTTAGCATCAGAAATTTCGGTTCTGCTTTGCTTAGTACCGTTAACATATTGAGGGAATTAAAATGTATATATCCAAGGGAATCATGCTATGGCCTGATTAATGCTTAATAAAACATGCCAGCACAGATTAAAGCTACAATATAAAACTAACTTTGGGATGTTAAACGAAAGTGATTGTCCAATCTTGTGTTGCATTGTGTGTCTTTCAACCTATGAATCTTGTGTTAGGCTTGTAATTTTTCGCTATGTTCAGATTTATTTTTATAAGTATTTTATAGGTGTAATTTGAGTCAAAAGATTTTTTAGTTTCTAGGTACTTTTAGATTTAACTTGACCGGAATACTGGCAAATGATTTTTATCAAGTTCAGGCTTGTTTTAATGAGGTTAAGATTCTAGTTTTATCTATTCTTTTTGGTAATATAGCAACAAATTTATTAAAAGAAAATTTTTATAGGATTATTGTTGAAAACATGAATCTAAGTGTTGGACAGTTAAGAAATTTGTGTTGTTAAAATGAGAATGTTGAGATGAATATATTGAACTATTAATAAAAAATTAAGAAAAGAAATGTTTACATTTATGAATAATTAAGGGCGGATTGAATAGAGAACAAAATAAGGGAGAATAATTTAAGATGGGTATGGGCCTATACAACTTTATTAGAAACAATAAATAAAGATTTAAATACTCTTAACTTAACTAAGACTAAGAGTATGATTCTTTTACGAGACTCGATAGCAACAAGGATCCATGTAACTGACTATTGGGGCATTACATCATTGTTGTTGGTATTATTATTGTATTAAATAAATGCAATTTTTAGAATGTATTCAGCTGATTATTATTTCAAAACAAGCACTAGATCTGAGCTAAACAAATATAGCATCAATAGGATACCAAAGAAACAGTATTGTGACAAAATATTAAAAATTGTAGCTAAGAAATGAAAGAAAAAAGAAAAAAAGTAAATCAGTTTATTTTCAACTTTGTTCTCTTTGTATTTTCTTCTACAATACCTTTGTTAGAAATATAGGGGTCTGGTCAACAATCTTGTAAGATTCCCTCCAGCTTCTAATCCCCTCTCAAATCTTTCTCTTCTACCACTTTCAATCTCTAATTACTACGGTGTATCCAATTATTACAATGATGAAAGCCTACCACTGTGAGCATCAAATTTGTAATACAACAGAGTACAACCAGTATATAACAGAATCAAACATAAGGATATCCAAGAAACTAACTTAAGACTATTACACTATAGTTCACCCAAAAATTATAGACTCATTGGGCTATCATTATCTGATATATACATTATTAAAAATTACATGATTAATACGAAAAATGAAATTTTAATCAAACTCACAGATTTAACAATTTGGAAGGAGCAGCACGAAAAATAACCAATGCCTCTTTCCAACCCCATTGGCATTCTGATAATGGTTGAAGGCGATCAAGTATAGATAAACGCCATTCCCAATCTTCAATGAAATGTAGAGATTTAGCAATTCTCCATTCCAAAACTTGTCTTCCTGCAGTTTCCACAGTACTATTCAACAGATTCCCCACTTCAGTGACTGCTACAGGCAGATTTCGACGCAATATCTCAAGTAGCAATCCCATAAAAGAAATTAAGTTCTTGTTTCCACCATCACATGAAGTTTTATGATGATGTTCTGAATGTCCAGAACAACTTTCAGACAAGTTTGGTGGCAGATTGGCAGATATCTCATCCAAATACAGTAATGATATTACAATGCTAACCATAAAGATCTGCAACATAAACATGCAAAATATGAAAATAGTTAGTGTAGAAAAAAAAGAGAGAACAATCATAGAGATGCATTTGATAAAATTAAATATATTAATAATGGGGGTAATCCCATAACAATAACTGCAACGAGTATGATTAACATGCATGTAGCCGTAATGAAATAATACTGAAATATTGTACTCCATGCCAGATCTAAAGAAATAAAACCCTTTGAATCCTTGTGATCTATGGACAAAGAAACACCACAATTGACTTAATCAACGTTCTTCTGTCATATAATGTTGTCAAGGCATCACAAATAAATGTTGTCAAGAGGAATTTGGATGATCGCCTATGTGCTCAAGCGAGGCAAGGCAAAGCCACAGCACCTCCAAAGGGCCTACACTAGGCTAGGCATTTTTAAGTAGGCACCGCTTAGACGAGCACCTTAGTTGGGGTTGGATAACCAGGCGCAAACATTCCACCTGCTACCCATGCATGACACTCTCTTTTTCTGTTTATTTCATAAATAATAATTAGATCTTAAGTTCATTCAATAAACTCATACAAACAAAGGAAATGGCAGGATCATCAAAGATCACATAATCTAGTGTATATTAAATACAATCAATCACTCAAGGTTTGTCATGACATTGATCTTATTTCTTCAAATGGTATTCAATGATCCAATGAGCGAAAGATTGGGAAATGGTGTTAACATGTAAATGTAGAAGATGAGTTGGTTTTTGGTCACAATTTGACATGGGCTGGGATGGTAAGGACATTCATTATTGAAGTAATAAAAATATCCACTAAACAACATGCACGATTAATGACGAGAAAGCATGATTGAAGAGAAGTTGATTCTAACAAAATAGAAGCGAATAAAGGATATAAATCAAGTGGTGAAAGAGATGAGAATAAAAATGTTACCAATGACGATATAGTGGACCTTGATGATTATTTAAAGCTCTTGGACTGATATATATTTGATTTTTTTATTTTATTAATTAATTTAATTATCATTTTGTTGATTGAGTGCTTTATATAGATGGCTAGACATGAAATTTGGTGTTTTGGTGGTAACCATCTTGCTGTATAATGATATAAAAATTCTTACTTTGATTGAAGCTCTTGTTTTAATGATTTTTCATTTAATATTAACAACAACAATAACAACAACAAAACCATAAGTCCCAACTATTTGGAGCTTTTGTTTACTATACTTGCATAAATTTTATAACCTAGCATCTTACTTTACACGAGCAAGCACCTAGTGACTAGCAAGCTATTTCTTTAACATCGACCAAGTAATTTTTTTAACTTATAGCACCTAGCAATTTCTTTAACATCGACCAAGTAAGCTATTCAACTTTTTCAGGCAAATAAAATCTTCTTTTTTTTGCATATGTGCATGATAAAGTACCTACATTTACATATAAACCTTTCTAGAGTTGATATAAACTTTAATACTTATCTTCTATTTGTGCAATTTTTTTTGTCAAAGCTACTTTAAAGAGTGTTGGTGCAAATATCTAGAATGGTGAGCTATCTTGGAGGGCATTGGTGCATATATTTATTTTAGAGGCCAGTATATGCACATGCAACAACTATGATCCTTATGGAAGCACATCTACTATACCTTGGACCTAAATTACAACTCTCATCCATCAAATTCAACTCTCATTTTGCACAAGCCCTGGTAATATCAACTATCAGTCAAATGCTCACAGAATTTGAAAAATATAGAGCATAGAGGAGAGGCACTTGAGTTAGTCCCATTTTCCATTGGAAATTTCACTGTAACCACAGTACTAATTGACTACTTAAGTAACAATCTTATGTACAATTAATTTAATAATAAGTTATCTGAGCAAACGCCCAAAAGCTTAAGCACATAGGGAAAGACCCAACAAACTAAATAAACTGGCATCCCCAAAAGCTCAAGGACACCAGGACCCAACAAACTACATGAACTGGCATCTTTCTCACATGAAAGGAGGATGAAAGATTAACGGGCTTGACACATGGACCCATGTGCAAGATAAAGTGCTAGACCAAGATTGGTGGTCATCTTACTGGTAAATAGAACACTTCAATTATCAACAAAAAAGAAGCAAGCAAGGATCCAAACTTAGGAAATACCATGATAAAATGTTAGTAGGATGATCATTATACCTAAATGCTTAAGCTAATATAAAAAGGCCCAACATTATATATAAACACAAACAAGGATGAAGCACCAAATCCTCCTACAAGAAACAAACAAAGAGCCAAAGAAAAGCATATGAAAATACAAGCAATGGCATGCAGGATCAAAATTTTCAGAATTCAGATTACTTAAATATCCTCACTACAATTTTATTGCAGAATAGAACCAGGCATTCGGAGGCATGAATTAATAAATAACTTTCTGAAAAAGGGACTAACTCTGCGAGGAACATTTCTGATAGCCTCCATATGATTTTGCATGTCTTTCAAGTATGACATAGCTACATGTAGTTGGGGGTTATTTACAACAGCAGCACACCTCTCCATGATTCCTAGAGCAAAAATAGCTGACTCAAGAACATAACGCATGTGCAAAAGTTCAATATCTTGCATCCTGTCATGTACATTGTATTAACATCGAGTATCAGCAAGAAACAAAGATAAATCCAGAATAATTGGAATGCACCAAACTCCAAGAATAGATAGTAAAAGGGCCATTTAACATCAAAGTGAACACATTCCTCTTAGCTTAAATGCACATATGATAATAAGATAATATTGTTATTTTAGAAACTGTTTTAGAGGGGTTGAGGACACAAATCTATAAAGCCAAAGTGGTTGATGATAACAGTGAGATAATCTGATGTATTCCATAGAGGAAGGAGAACATCTTAGGAATATCTTACTGCATCTTGAGTTGCAAGGGACAAGAATATGCCCCTCCCTTCTTAACAGTTCCAAAATAAACAGTAAATTATTGAGCTATTGGCTACTAACCAATATTATCATCCATACTTCACGAATCTTCATGAATGTGTGATAACAATAAATAATCCAAGCGATTAAGTAAAAATGGCATGTTTGTGCACATGTAATCTATGTTTATTCTGCATGAAGATAGACAAAGATACAGTTTGGTTTACGCAAAAGGTTTTGCATCACAAGTCCAAATTTCTCACATATTTATATTTACTATTTAGTACTACTAAAGCAATAAGAGATGAAACATATCAAGTCATGCACCGTTTCCATGCTGCAGAAGTTGAAGAAATGGGTTGCATGCTAAGAAGCTCAATTGCGTCTTGAAACTTTATCCCTGGGACTACATCAAACAGAACCTACAAAAAAAATTAGGACAGACAAAACCATTAATATCTCATTAACAACAGATATAATGTACTAACTATTTTCTTCGAGAAAATGATGAAAATAATATGGTTTTGTTCATGAGTATAGACACAAAGTTTAAATCAGAAGTTTTTATAAATAATTAAGATATTTAACAGACAAAAGAATTAACTTATAAAATTAACCTACAATCATCAACATAGCAATATAAGACAGATTCATAATTATCTTTACAAGTTACTAACAGTTAAACTCAAAATCATTGTGTTGGTTCGTCACATTTAAGTCCTATAAGCTTCAGAAGCACAAACACTTACCCTCATGGGAGATTGAGCAGCCAGTCTTTCAAGTATGAAGTTTTCAACAAAAGGATCTAAAACTCCACTGTCATTTTCATCTGCAACATTATCTCTTTGAGAAAAGAGCAACGATTTTTTTGAATTCCAAGACCGACCGGAGTTGACACATGCAACATAGGAAGCAATATCCAGATGAAAACATAACACATCACAGAGATACTCCACACATAATATCTGTCAAGATAAACCAATATCATTCAAATGGTTTTCACAAATGAACATTCATGGTTTGACATATGTCAGAAATATTAGTACATAAAAGAATATTACCTCATCAGATTGCTTCTTGTAAACAGGAAATTCTTCCAGCCTTAGTACCTG
This sequence comes from Musa itinerans, assembly GCA_001649415.1. Taxonomy (NCBI): domain Eukaryota; kingdom Viridiplantae; phylum Streptophyta; class Magnoliopsida; order Zingiberales; family Musaceae; genus Musa; species Musa itinerans. The sequence continues at coordinate 53,367 of LVTN01001578.1, forward strand.
AGATTTACTTGTCCAAAGTAGCTGCATTAATCTTCTTCTCAGTGCTGTCTTACCTGACAAGCGATCCCAGCCTAAGACAGCTACAAGTGGCTGAAGAAGGGGAAACAGTGACAGGACCTAAACATAGTCCTTGGTCAATTAATATAGCCATAGAACTTGTCCAAGAAAACAGTTCAGAAAAGAATATTAGAGTGCATCAACAGAAACAATAACATACATGACCAGCCTCTTGAAGATGTTCCCTCTTAATTGCAGATAGAGCTGTATCCACAATACATTCTAGGACATGTATTCCAGATATTCGTGCATAATGGTAGAGGTCTCTCATGCAAGATTTTATTGCCATGCTTGAAGGAGTTTTGCCATCCAAGATATCAACACTTTCCGAGGACAGTGTTTCCAGATATTTCTTAAGAGGGAGAGGAATTGAATTAGCATCAGAAATTCTGTGCAGCTCAATCTCCTCAGAAACCACTTCATCTTGAATTTCCTGTGGCAAAAAATCAAACATGGTAAATAAGTGTGAAAATTGGGTTCCTTCCAACAAAATAATCTTCAACTACCTGAAATCACCACAAACTGAACTCCTAGTACCCCTTTGCTATTTAAAAACTAGAATACTAGTCTGCTTTGTTAGCAAATCAGGTTTACATATTTACCATAGTGAAACTGACAGAAGCACAGTAGAATGATTATTATAAAGGGAGAGAACAAAACAATGAGGGAGGTAGAAGGACATGATAGAGAAGACAAAGGCTAGAAGCTAAACAAGCAACTTAAGTAGGGATCAAAGTCAAACAGGAATGAAGGACGAGAGAAGTTGAAGAGTGAAGACATTGATTGGTAGGGAAGACAAGAATTAGAAATAGGATGATGACGCAAGATTTGCTTTGCTCCCAAAGAGGCTCAAAGCTCATCAATTTTTCTCCCTCGAAGTCAATTGCCACCGAGACAGCAATCAAATTTGTCGTTAGCAATCAAATTAATACTGAGCAATCAAATACCCACCCTACCTGTAAGAGACAGATGGAAAATTTGATGAGTTGACAGTCAAATACCTAACTATCCAAGAATACCTAAAATCATGAATCATCCTACCAAAGGACCTAGTTTTGATTTACTGCACCCAAATAAGATTGAAATAGAACAAACAAACCATCAGATATCTATGATGTAGACAACCACAATATTTAGGTGAGACTACACACTTGTATTAAATCCTCTAGGATGAGAAAAATCTGAACTTAGACAAAATGATATCCATAAGATTCAGAAAAAGATCCTCTTGCATGCTCTCAAGCTCAGACTAGTCAATTCACAAATAAACAAAAATGTCTATCTTACCACCTGGCAGGTGTCAAATGTCTCCTGGGAAGTGGATGTCACTGTTAACAGGCATCAGCTAACATCACCAAATATATCCATATCCATGATATTCAAAGTTCAAACAAGTCACTAACATTGAACATTGAGAAAGTGGGCAAATCAAAAGGATCACCAAGAAGATAGGCATAACTACCTAACCACTTGAGATTGTGGAATGGCACAAATTTCCAACAACTAAATTTATTATAAACTCTTGATGAAATCTCTTTAAAGAACATATTATCAATAGAGCCCCTTGTTAAGAACTCCTTGTGCCTATGATGCTCAGCTACAGCTTTGTACCTTGCATTGGAGACATGCTTAAGGTCTAGTACAATAGTACCTAAAATGGTGCCCTTTGAGTCAACCACACAATACGCAAAATTGTATCCCCAAACAAATATCCATCTCAAGGAAATGATATGTCATTGAATCAATCCCATGGTCCTCACAAGACTTCAGAATAGGACCAGAACTTGATCATTGATATGTAGTCCTTAATACCTCAAGACCAAGGACTTAAAGAGACATGGTCATCAACTAAGTTGTGTTGCAACTCATTGCATCGCTAATCTGCTCACAACCCAACGTTTAAGTCAAAGTGTACCCTTGAAGAAAAGATGCCCATTTAGCTTGATGCTTTATCAAATTTCTTTGTGAACAAGGTCAGAGTTTCACATAACTTCCCTCTAATGCCCCCAGTGTTTCAAAGTCAAAACCATTGTCAAACTCAAGATTGTAAGCAACTGATCCACTCTCCTGACTCAATACAACACCTATTTGTATATGGTAGCATTGCAGTTAACCTCGAAGACCTATCAGTCTGAGAATGCTAATATCGGACAATTCATCAGTTTGGTCTTAACAAGTTGAAATCTCATCTCTGCTTCTAGAGTCCAAAGATTACCAACGACAATGTGGGTTCACAGAGCAAAAATACAAACCAATGACAGGTAAAAGTGAAGCTAACCCATGAATGCTATGGACCTCACTAATTGTCTTAGGATTAGACCAATTCTTCATGGATTCAACCCTTCGAGATTAATTTTGATACCTTCAACAAATCAATGTGTCCAAGAAATATTGGACTATTGATAAAAATATAAATTTCATGTTTATATAAAAATGCTGTGGGTTTGTATGACTATAGTGCTAAAAAGTTGTCTTCATGGATTACAGTGATGCTGGAATCTTTGGACAGAAGCATGTATTCTGGTTTGATGGTAAACATGGATGAAAAGGTGCCATGGGTTGTAGGGAAGTAACCAGCATGTGTGGGAGAGGATGACAGCAATTGGTATGTGATAAAAGTATGGTTTACAATACCGGACCATACCGCTCGATACGGGCGGTACATACTAGTCCAATAGAGGACCGGTACAAGTGGTACATCGGTTCACCTAAGTGTACCGTGTGTCGGTATGCTCTGTCACGGACTTAGCTGGTTTTACCTAAGTCATGCGTCACCCTTGCGTGTCCGCCCGCAAAGGTCAGTCTCCCCAAAACCTCCTATGGTTCGTTAGGACCTACAAAAGAAAAAACGGGTTAAAAAAGACGTTTCACTCGGGATCCACAAGCAACCATTTCAACAAACACTTCATAATCAATGCAAATTACAAACATAGACTTCACAAGCTCTGAACGGTCGCACAACAAATGGTCCAAAATGGTTCACTACAGACCGAAATGCCCATAAGTGTCCACATGACACAACCTTCGTTTACAATCCTAAAACTGCCACTAAAGTCAACCAAAATGGGGCTACTAAGCCTATTGTCAACCCTCTACATGTTGTAAAGCATGAAGAAAACCAAAATACACGAACATACATGAGCATTACATCAAACACCTCGTTTATAATTTTGTCTGTGACATTCTCCCCCACTTATTCCTTCGACGTCTTTGTCGAAGCCTTTGCAGACGTTGCATCTCCTTGCCTTTGCTGAGTCTTCAATTTTCTGCTCCAACTGCAATGCGCCGATTGGCTCCCAGCTACACTCCGTCGTTTGTGGGGGCAGAACAATGCATAGTTTGTTCAACAAGGCGAAGTAGTCCAAGAGGATGATGCTCTCCAAAACTTCTATATGAAAAGATGCGAAGAGAGAAGTTGCTCCAACGGGACAGATATCCAGAGGGATAAATCTCGGTTCTCCAGAGGGAGAATCATGTGCAACGGACTGCACATGTTGAAGAGTATCTCAAGACAACAACTCCACAAAGCTCAACGAACCAAGCGAACAGCGATGAGTAGTCGCATGACCTCGCAAGAGGTAATGCATTGGTGGATGCATTGCGAGATCAAATAGGGAAGCGACCCAAGGCAACACAAAATAAAGGCACACTTGGATCCGATATAGAGATCAGACTCAACAGAGGATTGACCGGTAGAATGGTGGGCGCAAGGACCACCATCAACTCAATGTAAATCGAGGAGCGGAGCAACTGGGGTGTAACTTGGTGAAGTACCCAAGCCGCATGAAGGGAGTCGACATAAAAGATGGAATATGGAGCGAAGGCACAAAGTTTTCCTTAGACAGAGGTCAAGGACATGAACTCTTGCAAAGGCAAGAGCGAGATCATGTCGTTCTATAGGAACCTCATTATGATGGAGCGGACTCATCCAGCATGGTGCCAAAGACGACGCGAACTTTGGGGCACCTGCACCTTCTCGGAGAAGCATTTGACGGAAGAACTAAGCCGACTCAACTTGCGGAGGCGAAGTTGGGGTCAGAAGGCCTTGGAACAAGGCAAGAGGACGCGAAGGCGGGTACTCTTGAAGAATATGTCATAGTGCTGTCATTCGAGTTATCATAAGGAAGCGGTGCGCAGCAGAAATTGTGTTGGTGGGGGCAGAGGCCCAGGATCCAGACAATAGTGCACCGATTGCAACGAAATCAATGGACTTCGGGAGCTGCTAGGCGACGGACTGTCCTATAGCTGTGCTTCGTCCAGGTGTGACCCAAGAGCAGATTGACGAAGGTCGATTGCCAAAGGAGCGAACACAATCGAAGGTAATAGAGGCCCAGCGATGTCAGCAGAGGCCACACATAGAGGGGTCGTAGTTCAAGTTCATCCCACAATAATTAAAATGCAATGGAGATGTTACCAGGAGACGACATGGTGCAGCGGATCGTGGTAGAACAGTTCGAGGCAATGCGACACATATGGGACCAGTCCCGCAAAGGACTAAATCATACGGAGGTATGATTGAGAGCTACTATGAGCTCCACTTCGGCGAACAACACGACAACAAGAAGGTTTATGAATTCCAATGAATGTCATGGTACCATAGAGGCGGGTCTTCCGTGCGTACATCGAATTTTGCATCGGATGAAAGCCCTGGTCATTAACATATTGGGGATGTGTACCACCGAATGAGAAGTTCGAATGCAAGTACCAGTGAGTCCGATGGGGGACTTGATCATGTAGAGATGTGATCGGAGCGGCTGGTGAGTTAGACTGTTTCGGAGCTCATATTCACTTAAGAGAGTCCGGCAAATCAGAGGACAAGGCCGAGTAAGCAAACGTTGCTACCAATGAAGCTAAAGAGAACACAATTGGTGCGAGCCTGGCAACATGATGGCGGAGACCATGCATGAGAGTTGCAATATGTCTTTCCATTGACCAAGGGGAACTGCTTAGAGAACACAGAGGTGTTGAAGCATGTGGTCGAAAGGGGCAAGGAAGCGACGACGAGTCCAAATGGACTTAGCTACCCAAAACCAAGCATTAATTATAATGTAGGTGGACTTGGAGGAGTGTCACAATGTCGCAAAGGCGGATCTACCGATCGCGAAGAAAGGGATGCAAATGCGAGGAAACGGATAGTAGGGTCATGGGCACATCAGCGCTATGGTACCGCAGAGGTGGAACTTCCGTAGAGTTATCGATCCCTTGCTCTCATGGGAGGAGAGCGCTTGGTCGTGAAAAGGGTCGAGGAAGTGGAGAATGCAAAGGCGAACTCCAAGTACCGAGACAATGCTGAAGGGCAAAGGCCAGGGAACTTCGTAAGACTGGTGTCAACGAGTTTCTCATTAAGATAGTCGAAAGTCAAGGACTTCGGGTCGATGCAAAAGTGCTCGACTAAGGAACGAAGTAGGTAGTACGTGGTGTTGTACCTTTGCCACTCAGAGGAGTAGGCGGCTGAGATGATGGAGAAGATGGTACAATCCTAGAGACGACCAAAACTATTAGAGACTTGCTCCAAGTTGGAGTGACAACTTCTTGCATTCCAGAAGTTCGATAGCATTGAGAAGACAAATCACAGTAGCTAACTCAATGCAAGGGTGCCACACGACTTAGGCAAAACTAGCTAAGTTCGTGACAGCTCGGTACAGCTCGATATATACTATACTAACAACTGATCAGTACATTAGTACGGTACAGTATTTAGAACCTTAGATAAAAATATGTCAAAAATGCAATTTAAAATGCTGAGAGGTGACAAATGTGTGTGAAATCGTATATTCTGACAGTCCCTAAGAGAGAACTTGAAATAATTCCAAACTGATGTAAGTATATTAGAGAACTGTCATTATAAAGGGAACAAAAAGAGAAAGGAGGTAGAAGACCATAGTAGAAAAGATGGAGATTTGAAAAACTATGAATATCATAAGTAGGAAATCGAATGAAGTGAAGGGCAATGAAGGTAAAAGAATTTAATAAGAAAAAGTATAGACTAAAAGCAGAATCAAATAATCAATATATAGAAGAAGGAATAAGTCAAGATTTACATGCACCCAAAGAGGCTCAAAGCTGAGTTTATTCTCTCTTGGGGTTGGTTGCCACCTCATTTTATTCTCTCTTGGGGAAGGCAAAAGACTTTGATAAGAAAAAGTCTGGACTAAAAGCAGAATCAAATAATCAATGTATAGAAGAAGGAATAAGTCAAGATTGACATGCACCCAAAGAGGCTCAAAGCTGAGTTTATTCTCTCTTGGGGTTGGTTGCCACCTCATTTTTATTGAGGTTGACTGGGAGAGATATAATGATCAAATCCAGTTAGCAATAATATCTAATCGTATAGAAAACAATTAAATGCCCCATCAGTCTAGGGAACAATTAAAAATCAGTTTTGATCGGGTAACAATCAAATCGTTTAGGAAATATATATTTACCCATCCAAAGAATCCCTAGCTTGATTCTAGTGCTCCTAGATAAGACTAGAATAAAACGAGGAAGTTATTATACACTTGCATTATAATCTAATACAAAATCATTTGAATATATATACATAAATGGTAAACCTCATAAAACACATAACTACAATAGATCAATAGTGGCAAATTCAATGTAATACATACTATGATAATATGGTGTGATGAAGATTAAAATACCTGAAATCAAAACTTCTACATTTCAATTGATGAAAACTTTGATAGTTATGTACCCACGAAAAAGGAAAAACAATCTATGTACTCAATAACTGAAGGAACTCCCATCTATACATTTTAGTAGTTGGTTGTACCTATCTAGGTAGTTGGTTGTACCTATCAAGGATCTAGGCATATTTTGCTGCTCCATGCAAGAAGCAACTGAGGTACCAACAGCAGGTACTAGAACATGCCCACATGACAGCATGACACCCTGCTCCAGCATGGAAACCTGTGGTCCAAAATTTAAAAGCTAAAATAGCAACACGACAAGGCCATCCAAGGCAACAATGACCACATCTGTGGTGACAATGAGACATGAGGACTAAACAGAATGGCAACTTAACTATAATAAGACTGGAAATAGAATTCACATACATAAATCTATAGCAACAATTAGTACAACCAAATCTACAAGGTCAGGCAACAAGTGATGATGTCACACTGGTCAATGACCATTACATGAAGTTAGTTAAACAAAAAACAAGAAATTGAGGCACTTTAATCATGGCACAAATTATCACCTGAATCATCTGCACAAGCTGACTGCAGTTGGATGAAAGAGCTGCAGCATACATCAACATCATTATACTCTGTGAATCAAGCCATGACTTATCATAAAAAGCACTTTGCAACGAAGCTTTCTTGACAAGATCATGCAAAACCCTCCTGCAACAAATCAAACTTTATATTACATGAATAAAGCCATGTGTTACTGCAACACCAATCTGGTTAAGAAGTAGCTACGAAATATGATGGTGGGCTAAGTAGATTAAATTAGACAGCAACATTCCACAATCTTTTCTGGATCTCGATCATCATCCAAATCAGACATACCAACATGACGAACTATCAACCTGATATCAAACAGGTGGTGCCAAGTTCCTTACCAAAGCATCCTTAAGAAGATAAATACATGGTAAACCTAAATACCTAATCATGGTAAGAATTACCTTAGCAACATCATTAGTTGTTATATAAAACATGAAACAAATCATGTTGCAACTGACATGAAAATTTAGATATTCCTTAAAACACTTCGAACTTCAGAAACATGAACATAGAAAATATGACAAGAAAAATCTTTGTTTTCTGGACTTTTTGCATTGTAACATAATAAGCCAATTGAGGATTTAAATATCAGTCATGTACCAGTTTCGGCAATATATTGGGCTTATATTTTTTCTGGATTTTTTGCATTGTAACATAATAAACCGATTGAGGATTTAAATATCAGTCCTGTACCAGTTTCAGCAATATATTGTGCTTATATGACACCATATGTTGGATGCCATACTGGCCAGTACTGCTAGGTACAGTTTTATAAAATAATAAAAATGATATTTACCAGTATGATGATACACGTTTCAATTTCAGTAATTGGCCAAACTGGTAAAAAACGATGCATATGTAACAGTTCAACCAGTATTTAAAAACCTTTGAAACCATCACACCATAATGATGTAACTCAAGGATTATACAAGTTGATAAATTATGATTTTTCAAATATGATCGTTGTCAAATAATGCTTCCTCGTTAAATTCAAAAATTAATGTATTCCTCAAAATTCTCATCACATATCATCAATGAACATATAAGCTATGCAATTTGGATCTTAAAGGAAGTCCAACTTGCCTTAGGAAGATTTTGTTCGCATACTATCTTTGAAAACCAAAATACAATAGCCTGCATATGCAAACTATTGAATACAAAGACAACATGCAGATACAATTATTTGAAATTTGATTTGAGTCTTGGAAACATTGGCTTCAGTCATATATTGCCGAAGGTAATGCTCTAATATGGCACATTGGCATAGAGCTGCATCAATACCCTGCCGAATGTCATCCAACAGTTGGAACATTGGATACCACCCAGCACATGCAATTCAAGTTTATCATTTGTTCCATGACTTAAGTCACTAAATTATGATAATTTTTGGGTGATAATGTAAGCAAACTCTCAACTTCACAGAAGTTCTGTGTCTCTCTCTTGCTCTGTGTTATATTTATGATGTCCTATTTACTTCATATATTCATTGAAAAATAAACTGAAATGACTGAAATGAATTATCAGATGATCCCATGCAAAATTTTTCCAACAGGTGAACGAAAATTGTTAGATGTCCAATTTTCAAAAGACCTACTCGTACTGCTTTTCCTCTATGCCATAATCTAGATGAAGAAACCGAAGATGAGAAAAAGCTCTCTCTAAATCATCAGCTTCTATGAATTTCTTCAAAGAATCCAAATGTGCCATCTGAACACTCTGCTGCACCTTAGGTAGTGCATCCATTTCCTCAGTCTTCATGCTGATTGCTGGTTCCAAATGGTAAGCCTGACAAAGCTGCACCTGCCGATGAATGTTTCCACATATCGCATCAAAAAGTTCTGCGTTATCGAGGAAAACCTTCCACAAACCCTTCAACCTATCCTCAGACACCAAAGAAACCAAATCAAGAAGGTTGGCATCATGCCCTACATCACTCCATAATATACGTAAGCCAGTATCAAGGAGATCGTTCAACACTTCCACAGAGTTTGCGGCTTCATCAAATGTTTCCCCTTTCTTGTCGACGTCGGTATCCTGAGATCTAAGTTGGGAGATTTCGGATACCTTGGAGTTGGCAACCTGAATCAAGAGAAGGAACTCCACCCTTAAGCGGAGAGTCTCCGGGTCAATGCTTCCGAAAGTAGCCGCTGCGTTCCCGAACTTGATGAGCTCAAGGACGGAGAGCCAGGCCAGATGCGAGGTGGAGCCGCAGGTGTTTGACCAGAGGACGCCATCGATGCGCCCTCCTTTCGAAACAACGGCGCGAAGGATCTCGAGGGCGAGCTCCGGCTTACGCTTCCGGAGGCTGAGGAGCAACGCCCTGAAGGCTTCGAACTGGCCGAGGAAGAGATGGTTCGCGATGACTCGGGAGAGCAACGCGATCTCCTTCTCCTGGGCGAAATCCATCGGGATCGAGGGAGTGGGATTAGGATTTCGAGCAACGAGAGGAGCAGGAGGATGATTCCATGGACTCTCTCTCGGTTGCCCTCGCCAAGGTGGACGGAAAAGCAAACGACCGGAGCGAGGGCGTGGAGGCTTCGTCGGAGGCAACCGGACCGCCTTTAATCATCGTCGGGACGTTCCACAATATAAATGATTATGAGGCGGTTCGGAATATTTTTCATTTAGTTAAGATTACATTTAGGGCGAATTTTCGAGAGACGCCTTTCCCAATCGATGTGATATTTTTCATATTTTCCAAAGACTTTTTCTAATTGATGTGATATTTTCATATTTTTCAAATATTTTTTTTCTATTTATTATTATTTCTGAAATATCACGATATAATTGAAATAGTATGGAGTCACATTATGGATCGGTTAGATGACTTATAGCATCTGCATTACGTTTCAATCAAAATATCATAAGCATATTTAAAATTTTATATTTGAGATAAAATAAACTCAAATATCAAAAAAAAATTAATATCTATTTTTATTGATTTATGAACAACTTGTAATATTTTTGACTCGTAAATCAAAATACTATATGTATATTTTTAAAAATACAATCAAAAAATTAAACGATTTACTCATGACTCCCTCCATAGGTATATCGGCAAGATAACTAATATTTATTTCAGGGTTTACAGCAAGCAAATATATCTTTTAGAAAATAGAAGAAAAAAATAATCGACCTTACATTTACACTTTTTCAGGAAATCACTTAATATATATTTTTATTAGTCTATGAATAACAACAATCAAGTAGAAGATTTATATGCTAGTTATAATATTTTTGATTCGTCAATCAAAACATTATATGTATATTTTAAAATATATAATTAAAATTTTTAATCGATTTACTCATAAATCCCTCCATAGTTATAATAACTAATATTTATTTCAGGGATTATAGTAAGCGGATGTTTTTTAAAATATATATATGATACTTTTTGGAAAATTACTTAATATATATTTTTTTTATTAGTTTATGAATGATAACAATAAGTAGAAGAATTAGTATTATAGTTATAATATTTTTTACTCTTCAACCAAAACACTATATGTATATTTTAAAAAAAATTAATAAAAAATTTTAATTGATTTACCCATGAAACCCTCCATAGGTATACCCAACAAGATAACTATGGTTTATTTCAGGGATTATAGCAAGTGGATATGTATTTTGAAAAATAGAAAAATCATGATACCTTCCAGAAAAAGTCAATTGCCATTACATTTATACTCTTTTGAGAAATCACTTAATATATATTTTTATTGGTTTATGAACAACAACAATCAAGCGAAAGATTTCTATGCTAGTTATAATATTTTTGACTCGTCAATCAAAACACTATATCTATAATTGTTAAAAAATTAATCGATTTGCTCATGAATCCCTCCATAGGTATACCTAGCAAGATAATTAATATTTATTTCAAGGATTGTAATAATCGGATATGTCTTTTGAAATATAAAAAATATATGATACATTCCGAGAAAAGTCAATCGCTCTTGCATTTACACTCTTTTGGAAAATCACTTAATATATATTTGTATTAGTTTATGAGCAACACCAATCAAGTAGAAGATTTATATGCTTGTTATAATATTTTTGACTCGTCAACCAAAACACTATATGTATTTTTTAAAAAAATTAATCAATAATTTAATCGATTTACTCATGAATCCATCCCTTCATAAGTATACCCAACAAAATAACTAGTATTTATTTCAAAGATTATAGCAAACGGATATGTCTTTTGGAAAATAGAAAAAAAATATGATACTTTCTAGAAAAAGTCAATCACCATTACATTTACACTCTTTGGGAAAATTACTTATTATATATTTTTATTTGTTTGTGAACAACAACAATCAACTACAAGATTTCTATGCTAGTCATAATATTTTTAACTCACCAACCAAAACATTGTATGTATATTTTTAAAAAATTTAATCTATTTACCCATGAATCCCTCCATAGGTATACCTAGCATGATAACTAGTATTTATTTCAAGGATTATAGCAAGCTGATATGTTTTTTGAAAAATAGAACAAATATGACACCTTTGGAGAAAGTCAATTGCCTTCACATTTACACCCTTCTGGAAAATCACTTGATATATTTATTGGTTTATGAAGAATAACAATCAAGTAGAATATTTCTATGCTAGTTACGATATTTTTTACTTACTAACCATAACATTGTATATATATGTTTTAAAAAATATAATAATTTTTTTATCCGATTTACCCATGAATCGCTCCATATGTATACCCAGCAAGATAACTATTATTTATTTCAGTAATTATAGCAAGCGAATATATCTTTTGAAAAATAAAAAAAACATATGATATCTTTCGGGAAAAGTCGATCGCTCTTACATTTACACCCTTTCAATAAGTAATTTTCTGTATTTATCTTGGGAAATTAACAAAAAAATTCTGAGTATTTTGGTTTACTTGGTCGAGCCCTATTTTGAAAAAAAATTATCATTCCTCTTTTCAGAAATTCAAAGATGCCTAAAAAAAAGAGAGAGAGATGCGGCTCATGAGTCAAAAAGTGACTTATCTTTGGTTTCAATATTTATTTTCTTCATGAGTCACAAATTGACTTATCTTTGGTTTCAATATTTATTTTCTACCCTCTTCCCTTCTTTCTCTACATGGTTTTTCAAAATAAAAATAAAACATAATAATCTTAGTTCTTCACGTTTTTCACAATAAGTCTACTTGACTAGAGAAACCAGTAGAGTGGTTGCGGTGTTGACGAGGAAAAGATGCGAGGGGGTGAATTAGTACTATAAAAACGTCAATTTTAAAAAATTACGTTATATGAAAAATTATATTGAAAATATGCTTAACTTGGAGTAAGTGAACTAAGAAATTAATTCGAAGTGTAATAATCTTAGTTTGGTCATCATGACCTACGTCTACTTTTGATTTCTCTTCCTTCGAGACTATTGGCGTTCACTAATGATCTTATTTCAATGGGCGAAAGATCAACTATCCTCTTACAACTCTTTTTTTTTTTCACAAGTTTAGGAGATAACCTTTAGAAGCCTTATACCTCTCTTAGACTAAGCCCGAAACTTAAAGAGGAGAAGGACACTTAGCATTTTTTCAACTCAAAATAATAATCCATTTATGCTCTTTTTTTCTTTTTTATTTTCCTTCGAGTATAAATAATTGAGATATTTGTAGATCCTAAATGACTTCAAAAATCAATCAAAAAAAGATCTCATCCTAGGTTTCTGGGGTACTAGTGGTACCATTGCTTAGTCTGGTGATACCACTATCTACTCTGGCAGTATAATCGCTTGACACAATATAGAAGATTGTGTTTGGGCAGTACCATCACCCAGTCTAATAATACCACCGCTTGATAGCATAGAAAAGTGTGTTTTTGACTATTCCAGCTCATAGGCGGTTCCACCTATCACTGGGTCACTGAATCGTCGTTCACTTGACCCAAAATAGCCTTAACTTAGGCCTAGTGAGTCCCTAATTGAGTTGATATGATTACACCCCAAAACCAATTCAACTAGACTATAAACTAATTTAATCTAGACACAATCGATTCAATTAGAATCTTATGTTGTCCGGCATGTCAACGGTTCATATGACGCTACGTCCGATCCTTTGGCGTATTGTCCTCTCCTTCGACATATTGCCCGATTGATATATTGACTCCCATAACTTCCGATCTCCTTAGCATAATGTTTGATCCTTCAGTTCAATGCCCGAATTTACAGTACGAAGTCAATTTGCAGTCGTCGAGGAGAAAATGATAAATATTAACTTCTTCTATAACTTGTTTCATAAGTGATCAAGTGGCCAATGGCAAAGTGAAATTATATTTATCATCCGAATGATATAAAATGTATGAAAAATGGTGAATAAATATTTGTTTCTGGTGTAGTTTTAATGATATATAATTTCGAATTTAAAATAAATATTTTCAACGTAATCCTAA
>LVTN01001579.1:21095-37343 GCA_001649415.1 Musa itinerans
CCCCCCTCTCCCCTAGTGCCAACTCGATCCTAACATAATACTAGCATGTCGACATTACTCAATTCTTTATTTTTTTCTCTTAGTGACTTGTGCCTCCGTCATGGCAGATTTCTTTTTATGCGGGTCAAATTTTTCTGACCAAATTAGTGTCTATTCGATCTCACGCTTTGATCTATTTGCTTATCCTACGATGACCTTAAGGTGGGACTTTGTTTTTTCCTCCACCTAATGATAGCATCTTACCTACAATGGTGAAAACCCAATTTGTTATGCTATCTAGTAGTATTCATTAGAGAATATTGGCGTGCCGACATTACTCCATTTTTGTGTTTCTTTCATGATGATTTCTTTTTGCATGAACTAGGTCTTCTCAACTCATACGACTCGAGCAAATTTTGCTTTACACCTTTATCATAATTGATTTTTCTTCATACAGGTCGGATTTTTCTGACTCATATGTCTCGAGCACATTTGGCTTTGTATCTCTGTCATTATAAATTTTTTTTTTCTCTTGATGACTCCATTCTTTGGGCGCCATAGTGTCTTCCCAACGATGTTTTCTCTTAGTGACTTTTTCCCCTAACATATCTCTGGACCAACTTTTCTAGAATATCAAGTTGAATTTCTAAATTTCTGCTGTTCTTTATATTTTTTTTTTTTTTGTCTGATTACCTGCAAAGATATTGTTGAAGGCTATAAATAATATGGTCTTTTCCTGACAGCTTAAAATTTTCAAATTAATAATCACCTAATCGGTTATTTTAACATGATATCATAGCATGTTATGAGTTTTCTCCTTACTAGTACTCAACTAAAAATATCATACACTTAAATTAAATCGACTTAGATGTGACAGTGTACATGAAGCTTATAAATCTATCTTTCATCTACTCTTCTTTTAGTGTTAAGTCATAAGAAAAGCAAGACTCTTTCCAACATCTTAGCCGTTAAGTTTTAAGAATACTGGTTCCCCGATCAAATCCTTTAATTGGTCCTTGATCTTTGTTAGGATCACATGAAATCTCCTAGTATGCCTACCCCTCCCATCGCCTTCACTGAACTTGGTTGGTGCAAGCTTCTCCAGACGCCACTAACTCACGTTTCAACCGTTAAAGTTGGTCGATATATCATAGGTCGCAATAAATATTATCATTTGAGCACACATAGTAGATTTGCCTGTTAGCTGCTATATTTTACCTCTACACTAGGCATGGAAGACATCTGGATTTGCACTGCATGGCTCACACGTGCGCATTACTACAACCTTCCTTGAGTTGACCATAATCTCTCGTTCTCGAGCCCCTTGCCCGATCCCACCACATTCATACATAGCGTACATGTCAAACAACTAGCAGAAGATTGATGCCAGAGGAAGAAGAAAGGAAGCGGAAAGAGAGCGGGAGTTGACACTTCTGGCCATTGGGGTCTGTGGAGAGTTGCGTTCTCCTCCTCTTTTCCTTTTCCAATCTCTTTTTGGAGGTTCACGACACAGCGCAGTGCATGCAGCACCACCAACAACTCCTTTTGCTTTCTTTACGCTGGTGTGGGGATCATGGTGGGTGGCATTCCAAGTGTGGCGTCTCTGTTGGAGAATCCACGACCCAAATGTCTCCATGCTTTCCCAAAGCTTTTATGAGTGTAGCTGTCCTTTGTTTGCGTGCTCTTTGTAGGCCCTCTTCCAAGTCTCATAATGACACACACGTAGAGAGAGAGAGAGAGAGAGAGAGAGAGAGAGGAGAGAGAGAACAGCAACCCCTTGGTTTCCCGGGCGGCGGTGCGGCAAACTTACTAGACTTCAGTGACCTAATCGAGTCGACTGCACTGGACATTATATTGTCAACAAGCAAGCGATTATATATGTTCTGAACACCATCAAAATTATACTGATGATTCTTTCACGGACAACCACCACATCTGGGTAGTATATCAGTCTTATCCCATGCTGAGCTATTGTTATTTAGGCTGAATTAAGGCAGTACGTAGTGATGAATCAATCCTCCAGTTCAAGTGATGAAGCCTCACTTCAAATCTAAGCAGCAGTATGAAGTGGGTGACTAATAAATCAGATCGATTGCAGGCAAAAATGGAGTCTGAAGCAAATAGAAAATACAGGATCGAAAAAAATAAGAGAGGAGAAAGAAATTCAAACATAAGATATTCTATAACTACAAATTGAAGAGATCTGCAATTCTGCTTGCTACTACGGTTGAGTGTTGACCTATACATACGTATAAGAGAGGATTCTTTCTACAACTCGACATATATCAAACCTAAACTCGAACTTCTATAATAATAATATCTCAACAGTAAGGTCGTATGCTGATGGTAGATCTTCTGTACGACACATGTCCTCGACAAAACACGCGATTGGTACACGTGTACAGAAAATGCTAACCATGATTAAAGTGTCCTTAATTATGGCACAAGCCCTATTAGTTAAAGCAGCAACCATAATGTCACTTAATATAATCTCCACCTCACTGTGAAAGGTTGGCTAATAGCTGTGTGCTACTTAAAGCGTAGACCTCAAGGGAGGGGCAATCTTGATTCGCCATTGCCTTTGTTCCCTCCCACCCTAAACAAAGGCAGCATGGCACCAAAAGCACACTTAAAAGCCACAGTGCTAACACCAGGGAAGCTTAAACTAATGGACAACAAATCCTTATCTCAGAGGACTCGAGATTCGGCAGCAGGTCTTGGTATCATAGCATGACTTCTTTAACCTAATTCTCGTGCATGCTGCCTTATTATATGCTGTACCGTATGCTTTGTGTATTCCACAGGTTGCAGTGCCTCCGTTTGCTCTTGGAGGATCAAATCCCCAAAGATCTTTGTTGCAGCAACAGCAAAGCTTCATGTATAAACTAGTGAGCATTCAGAGTGGAAAAAGCTGTGGATTGATTTAGTTGAGGACTTAATTGTTGTAATCTCATGTAAACTACAAGAAGACTGTTTGGTTGCAGGTTAATGGGGGTGCCGGGAGCAAGCTGACCTAGTGTAGTAGTATGGAACATGCATGCACAAAAGCCACCGTAGTTACAGATTGAAGTCAAGCTTTTTCTTTTCTTGTTATAGCTCTTGCAGTGCAGCATGCACTGGCATTGAATTCCTACCTTCGTGGAGATTTTTCTTCCACAGAAAACAAAATGATATGTCCTTTTAAGAAAAAGTTAAATGCTCTTAAAGAATCTCATCGATATTATTGTTAATCGTAGTGGTCAAGTTGATATTGGATGTCAATTTGACCTAATCCATTTCAACGATAGATATCATACTCAGAATCTCATACTCCAAATGTGATATGCCTAGTCCTCTAATTTTTCATGATTCTCGCCTCGAGTATTGGCTTGGAATCTCGAGTTAAATGTTTTTTACGAAGACTTATATTAGGAATATCTTTTGACATCCAAGTTAATCAATTGTCCGATGTGAAAATAAAGTATTCGGTAATTAAAGAGTTAAATGTACTATTTAGAGAGAATAATCTATAAATCAAATTTGATTCCAAGGATCATTTTGTTATGATTTTACATTAATGTGACAAGTCTCATTAACCTATTTCGATGAATTCAAGTGATTAGGATCCAAGTATTAGTTAACTGATTGGATCCACGTATCCAATTTTAACTGGAGAAAAATATTTACTATATCAATCGAATAATAAAAAAAAAGGATATATAAAAGACATAAATTCCATGCTGCTAAGTAGGATTATGCAATACACTTTGGCATTTCAGAATAATTTGTTGTACTCATAGATTAATGGGTTACAATTGAAGGCTGTGGTGTACCACTTTCTGTATCAGAACCGGAGAAAAAAACGGAGATAAACCATAATAGCAGGAAGAATCTTATATACCTTTACATAAAGTGCACTTGAATCACTGTACTTCACTTTAAGCCAAAAGAGACCACTTTACCTTCTGACACAAGAACTTGAATGCAAATGGAAAAATGCAGTAGTAGCAAAGCAAATGAACTTTGATACCACTTGTTTTCCCACAATTCCCACCAAAGTATGGATTGGTTGATGGCACTAAAAGAATTTCATATCTTGTACAGCCACATTGTCATGGTTGAATGCACTAAATACAGTTAGATTTGGGGGGTTCTGGAGAAAGGTTGAATTATACGCCAACAATAAGAACAAACAAGGTATTGAGGTGAATGCATGTTTACTCACTTATTCGGATCAAAATCTCATCTAATAAAATTTTATATCTGAGATATTAATATATTATATCATATTTATTTATTAAAAATTAAGAGTTTAAAATTTTATTGAATAATTTTTTTATTACAAAACGATGATGAGGTACTAGACCCTCTTATTGAGATTGAGCATTCAAGATCTTATTTGGATAAATCTTTTATCTAAATTAATATAACGGTATTATTTCAATCCACTTATCAAAAATTATGGACTCCGAAGCTCATCCGATAAGTTTTTTCAAATCCCACGTTAAACAAAAGTGCATATGTAATCGGAATTAGGATACAACACAGTGGCATGCATGTAATTATAGGGAGAAGAGGAGGGTAATATAGGAAACAAGCATCCCGACCAAACCACGGGTTTCGGAAACGACTCACCTCTGGTCAACAGATTATTTTGACCACATCACGTGTCTGTAGCCATTATCACGCTCAAGGGCATTTTTCTTCCGAATTTACTTTACTGTACCTAAAAGCATTTGTATATTCGCATAATAAGTAGGGGTACTTTCGTCCTATTGCTTCCAATAAAGATCCACGCTTCACGCCCTCCTCGGCTCGTGATCTCTCTCCACCCTCGTGATCATTCTCTCGTTCGAGCTCGCGTTCCTAGCCGCGCGTGGGATTCGATCTTTCTGCCGCTTTGGATCGACTGGTATGAAGAGATTACCGTGAAGTTTCGTGTTTTGTGGGGTTATTTCGGTGTAAGGCGATGGAAATCTGAAGCTTTTCTGCTCTCCGGCTCTCGAATCAATCGTTATCTGATGAATGATTCTAGAGTCTGTTGGGTTTGTTAGGAATCTGATCGATTTCATGCTCAAAGTCGAGACTTTCTTCTCCTTTTGATCTGTTTTCTCGGAGTTTTTGCCTTGGTTTCGCATCTTCTTGATGAGGACGTTTTCTCATTTGTTTACATCAAAACAAGGTTTTGTTCTTTGTTTCTGTCTTATGTACTCTGTTCTTTTAAATTTTTTTATGTGCTTCAAGACGAATTTGAGGACAAAACGTTTTCTTTTTGGAAGGCTGCTTGGGTTCCTGTACTCCTTTGAACTGCTAACTGTTATCCTCCATTAATCTTGGTTCAAGATTTAAGGTTTTAAGATGGATTCGTTGTTCAGGGGTCTCAAGCCGCGGAGGTTCGGCGGAAGTGAAGGATTGTTGTGGTTAAAGATTCAGAGCAGTATGCGGTGGCTGAGTCTCTCGGTTGATGTCTACCGGAAAGTGATCTCCTTGAACTTGTATTGCAGAGTTATTCTGTAACTCATTTCCTCCTCATGCGTTCCCTCTTAGAGCCAGCAGAAACCCTAAAGATTGCCACTTGGCTTAGATTTCTCCCTCGTCTTGCCTCTGCGATCCATCTTACTGGTCTTTTTTGAGTATCATTTGGCTTCTTTTCCTCTTTTCATTTGGTTGCATTCCGTTGGGTTCTCGGTGGACTGGTCTGGTTTCAGAGGAAAGAACAGTAGTAATGGTGTACCAGGCAGCGACGAGAACGAGATTCCGAGCTTTGAAACACGAGAATGGGATCGCCGGTAGCACCACCATAATTGTTAGGGTCATTGCTTGCTTCCGACCATTGCAGGATTGCCAGGTAAAATTGCAATAAGAGACTCAATAAGCTGCTTGGTGAATGTTTAAGATAAAAGCTTAGTTTTTTTCAATCTAATTTTCACTAGTTGATATGACATATCGTATTGATTTTTGATAGGCTGAGTATTTCCGCCACCTCCTAAAGCCCGTCACGTAAATTAGCTTCCCTTTAGCAGTTCATCTTCGATAAGGCTGGCACTTTTGCTCTCCTTTTTTCATAGAACCTGAAGTGAAAACAATTTTTTATACTTACTAATTGCCTGAGGTAAAACATGTGTTTTGATTAAATTTTGTATCTTTATGTGAATCTGATAGACTCATCGTTTAATTTTAACCAATTAATGCTTGCTTTCAGGTCATCAATTTGGGCTTTGTTTTGATGGAGAAGGATATGAATCCTCAGACCGGCATGGAACATTCACCTTGGCAATTTAGTAACATGAACTCTGCTAGTAATATACAACAGTTTGATATCGGGCATCAGAACACCAATTCAATGCTGTCTCCTGCCTATGTTCCGCATGGTTGTGTCTTCTCAGTCAATACTCCAATACCCTTCCCTGGTATCAACACGGACAACCCCTTCCAACAGACATCATCTTTGATCCCTCCTCTGTTCCCATCTTGTAGGCATCCAGAATTTGATGGATCAAAGAAGAGATGCTCTGTCTTTGATCAAATTGGCTACGGAAGGAACTTCTTCTGTAGCTCATCAGATATCCCTTTTCCATGCTTTAATTCCATGAACCCAGGTTTCAGTCTGCAGGGCAGCACTGAAACCAATGTTTCTAGCAGGAACGAAGGTGAAGAGATGCATGAAGATACGGAGGAAATCAATGCACTGTTGTACTCAGATTCTGATGATGATCATGATGATGAAGAGGCCAGCACAGGACACTCTCCGGTTGGGGCATTAGAGATGGGTTCATCTGAGGTTGCAAGCTCCATGCTTCCGGTGAAGAGGAGGAGAGTTGATGTAGAATTTGATGCGTCACTTGTAGATACTGCAAGCTCACAAGTTTTTCACTGCACCAACGAACCTATGAGGTATAGGAATAAAGATGAAGATGATGATACTGAATCAAGCTTTGTGAAAGGAGGGGATCATGATCAGAATGCTGATGACAGGCAACTCAAAAGAGCAAGAATTCAAGAAACAGTTGGCATATTGAGAACGATTATTCCTGGAGGGAGGGGGAAAGATGCTGCCTCTGTCCTTGATGAGGCCATCCATTATCTCAAGTCGCTTAAACTGAAGACCAGATCTTTGACTGCTACTCCTTAGTTGCTACTCCAGCAGCATCTTTATATATATTAGAATGTGATATTTGCACAGTAGTAGTAGTATCAGTATCAGTTGGATGGACCCTTTTCTCTAAATGTCATGGAAAGAGAAAGGAAGAGGCCAGTGGGTTCTATCCACACAGCTCCAATGATTGAAGGTGTGAATCAGTACCCTAAAAGTCACAGCTTTAGAGTTTTGGGCTTTAATGGTGGAGGAAGGGGGATATGATGATTCAATAAAGCATAGCTATCCTTTAGTGTCTATGAGTTTGTGTGAGGAGCGAGGATTCCAAATCGATGCAAAGAGGGTCTGTGAGCAACTTAGTTTGACTGAGAAGGAATGATGGGCACCATGAGGAGTGCGTGTGTGTGATCGATCGATACAAGCAGGCTTGCACAAGGCTGGAATGTTGGGTGGTGATTGCCACTTTATCTTGCTTTGTTGGTCTCTTTAGACAGTAGGATGACAGTGCAGAGGAAAATTGAAATCTGGCTATTGCGTCTTGGCTTTAATCATTTCCTGAAGACTTGTGGAGGATATATTGCTTTGTTGACATGGCAAGAGAGGGCAGGTTGCTTCATGATTAACCTTGTTTGGGGCCATGCTGAAATATATTGAGGAAGGGGCATTTGGGTGCATGATGAGTGGATAAGGCTGTGGTCCATTGATGGTTCTCTTTTGGCAAAGTGGGAGTCACTGTCCTCTTGAAAGGTGTGGTTCAGATTTGGTATGGTTGTTGGACAACAAAGCTGCAAAGTGCTGCTTGTTCAATTTGACTCTGTGACAATGATCTAAGAACAACTCTACTTGCTGCTGCCCTCCGATTTTTCCTTGCTGTTGGTGTCAACCATGAGCCTTGATATTGTGTACCATGAGCCTTTGTATTGGGAGTGCAGGAAAGGATGCCATTGTTTGTGGTCATTGTTTCTGGATTCGAGGTTCTGTAATCATGAGTTTGATGCATAGGAACAGTCTGTTGGCATCTCCTGGATGTAACAAACTTATCGGCGGCCTGTGATTGTATCGAAGATGTTGTTGACAGTTTGTGATTGTATAGAACATGTTGTTGAAAAGACTATGTTTGGGTTTGATATTGTAATGTATTTCTTGTTTGCTCTTGTTGAATGGCAGAAGGTTTTGTTGTATGTAACAAGATTGTTTTCATGATCTAAACACTGACCTAAAAGAGTAATCTTTACCATTAGTGTTCAGAGAATTCCTCTTACGTCTGCAACTATCTTTGCACTAATAAAACAAGGATGCCATTCTTGAAACCCTTTTCTGACCAAAAGTATCGGCTCCTTTGAGAGTAAAAACATGTATACATATCAAAAAAGAAAATCAGTAGTTTAATGAATGCAGAAAAGGAAAAATAAAAAGTAGAAAGACAACAAAGAAGAAAAGTAAAACTAATCAAGCAAAAGTAAATAGAGGACTATGCAATCTGTGGAGTCCTCCATTCCCTAAGAAACCTCTCCAGTTCCTCAAGCATATGCAAGTTATGTTTGGCACATTGTTGCTGAAACGTCCATTACTTTCCATCCATAAAGTCCACCTAAAGTGTGCAGAGAGAGAGAGAGAGTCCACAATGCAGTCGAAGAAATGCACCAGTCTCGTTCTTCTTCCTTTTCGTCTGTAACGAAGAATGATGTAGACTGAGCAGCAGTATTGAGCTTAAAACAAACAACCTTCTCGTGTGAGAGAGTAGTTCAGATATATTTCTTCCAGTAATTGCGCGCTGAAGAAGAACGATGTAGACTGAGCAGCAGTATTGAGCTTAAAACAAACAACCATTCTCGTGTGAGAGAGTAGTTCAGATATATTTCTTCCAGTAATTGCGCGCGCGCGCGCGCGTATATATATATTGTTAGAAAAAAAATAAAGAAAGAAATTATAGAAAAAGCTGATTTATATTAACATTTCCTTCTCCTATTTATAGAGGTTAAGAGGAAAAATTTTCCTCAATAAATTAGAGGATTTTCCTCGATAAAGTAGAGAGATTTCCTCATATAGTTAGGAAAATCTTATCTGCTATCATGCCCCTGCAAGATAGTGCTCTTATCAAGTCAACTGAAATCAGAAAAGAGCTAAGTTAAGTGTACCAAACTCTTGGAGCCTGACGAACTCTATAAATAGCTTTTCGAAGTTTGCAGACATGCCTTGAATACTGAGGATGAGTGAAACTAGTAGGTTATTGCATAAAAATATCTTCAGTTAAAGTCCCATGTAAAAAGGTATTATTAACATCCAATTGGCATAATTGTCAGCCCTTAGTGGTGGCCAAACTCAAGATAAGTCTGATTATAGTGGGCTTAACAACAAGACTAAATGTCTCAGTGAAATCAACTCCAGGTTTTTGATGAAACCCTTTGGCGACAAGGCGACATTATATCGAGCAATAGAGTCATTGGGGTTCCGCTTAACTTGAAAAACCCACTTACACCTAATGATGTTTTGTGTATGATGAAAGGGTACTAGATCCCATGTTGAGTTATGGATGAGGGTATTATATTCCTCATATATGGCGGTACGCCAATGCAGATATTTTTGGGCTTGAGTAAAGGTGGTGGGTTCAATGGTGGTGGATGAGGAATCCATGATAGCATGAAGATCAAGGACCTGATGCGGTTTGAAAATACCACTCTTAGAGCATATGATCATATGATAGTTGGAGGCTACGGGGCCGTGATGTTGTGTTATTGGAAGAAGCGATTGAGAGTCATTAATACAGGCCGGGTCAGGTGGAGGTACGTCAAGGTCACTTGGCCGAGGAGTTAAAGATAACGATTGTGATCCTGAACCAAATACCCCAATAGTCGGATAAGAAAGAAGTGGAGTAGGAATAGAGGGAATAGGCAATTGCTGAACAAGAGGAGTGGAATAATGAGGATCACGAGAGGAGGAACTGGATGATGTCATGGGAGGCTCATCCGGTTGGATCGAAGGTATACTCCAATAAGGAATGGGTAATGAGGTGGTCTGCATGGTAGGAGAGGTATGGTTTTGAAAAGAAAATATAGACTCAATAAAAATAACATGACATGATATAAAAATTTTATGAGTATGAAGATTATAGCAACGGAAAGCATTATGTTCAAGAGAGTAGCTTATAAAAACACAAGGATTAGATCGTGATGTTAACTTATGAGAAGTATAGGGACGCAAACATGGATAACATAGATAACTAAATACTTTGAGTTTACGAAGGTTTGGGAGTTTATGAAATAGTGTGTCAAAGGGGAATTGGTATTATAGGACTGGCGTAGGCATTCTATTAATAAAATAGACGGTAGTTTGAAAGGCTGCTGTCCAAAAGTTTGAAGGCATGGAGGCTTGATGGAGAAGTGTGAGCCTAGTTTCTACTATATGCCGATATTTGCATTTGGCGGAGCCAACAAGTTGAGGAGTATACGGGGGAGACTTGAGGTGTTGGATATCACAAGCTGAGAGATAGGATGTCAGGGCTTGATATTCACCGCCGCCATCAGAGTAAACTGTTTTGATGGTAGACTGAAAGTGGTTTTCGACCAACTTTCGAAAAGTAGGAAAGATGGTTGAAACGTCAGATTTATGGTGAAGAGGATATAACCATGTGTACTTAGTAAAATGATCTACAAAAATGATATAAAATCTGAATTTATCAAAAGACAGGATTGAGACAGGGCACAAACATCTGTATAAATAATTTCAAATAGTTTAAAGGTGAAAATGGAAGATGAGCCAAAGGGCTATCGATGACTTTTATTACTAAGATATGTATCACAATACGTTATAGAACTATGTGATTTAAAAATAGGAAGAGATAAACGAGAAAGTAATTTCTGCTGAATAAGAGATGAGGGATGACCAAGACGACGATGCCACACATCAATTGGAGCTGCAACAAAAGAATAAATAGTGGGTTGGGTTATTTGTGGAGCTGACGACCATTCATAAATGTTGCCTTTATTCAGGCCTTGGACTAAGGATGCCCTAGTGCTCAAGTCTTTAACAAAAAAGGAATCATAAAAGAATTCAATTGAAGTATTGTTATTTTTGTAAAATTGAGAAATAGAAATGAGGTTGCGTTTAATATTAGGGGCGCATAAAACATCATCGAGTGTAAATGTGGTAATATTAGAAGTAAGCGTTGTGGAACCAGTATGAATTATAGGAAAGACTTTACCGTCACCGATGATGATATCTTTATCGCCACCATACGGATTGTGGAGAGAAATTCTGAATATTAGAGGTGATGTGATGGGAGGCGCTAGAGATAAATTCTGAATATTATAGGTGATGTGATGGGAGGCGCCAGAGTCCACAATCCAATTTGGCTGATTAATCATCGGAGTAGTGAGGAGATCAAAAACAAGGCTTTGATACTATAATAGAAAAGGATACAAAATAAGCTGATTTATATTAACATGTCCCTCTCCTATTTATACAAGTTAGGAGTTTATATTAACATGTCCCTCTCCTATTTATACAAGTTAGGAGGAAGGATTTCCCTCAATAGAGAGATTTCCTCGTATAGTTAGAAAAATCTTATCTACTATCAGTGTGGACCAAAGCAAAAGCAAGATGGAAGAATCAAAACAAGTCAGGTGATGCCACTCTACTGTGAGTTGGCATGGGACACACCACTAGATTCTCGGACACAGGAGGAGACTTAAAAATGTCTCTTTGTGATATCAGTGCTTTGTCGGTAGAGAGAGAATTATATATATATATATATAGTGTCAAACCTAATTATGTAAATCTCTTAATTTAATTAGGACTCTTAAACTAACTCCTCATCTAAATAAAAATTTTCTTCCACATCTTCCCTCATTTCCTACCTGCTCGCAAAAATGAATGGTTTCACCCATATGAACTGTCCTCAACACCATTTTTATGAGTGGAGTCCATGGCTGGCATAGGTGGCACCCACTCAAGGCTATTTAATTGACCGTGTCTTCTGACCGACGCAGGTGAGGTTTTGAATCAGCATCAAATGTGTATCAATGATCACTATGCTTCTTGTGTGCACATAAAGCAAAGCATCTACGAGGGAGGAATGGCTCAGCAACCAACACATTGCAATATATTATTCTGGAATGAATGGTGAATTTACAGATGTTAGTCTCTTATTCCTCATGCAATGGGCATCAACACATGAACAACTAAATAATACACAAGCATTACATAATTACATTAGGACGGATTTATATTAGTTCTTGATGACTATGAGTTGTCTGATATATTTGTTCCGTGATAAGAGAATATATATAATCACGATTACAGTATCATAGTTCAAGTTTAGTCTCACATTCGATGTGAATAATTAATCAGATAAATATGATAAGTAGATAAGATTTCCTCAAGGCAGTTGAGGAAATCTCTAAACAATTGAGAAAAATCCTCATTGCTGAATGTGTATAACCTCCCTGCTGAGTGTGTATAAATAGCTATCAAGAGTTCACTATCAATATGAATTAGCAAATTACATCTTATACATTTCATAGTTTCTTCTACAATTTCTATCTTTCTATCTTCTTCGTTTAATTCTTATCATGGTATCAAAGCAGTTTGCCTAGAGCAAGCCCTCTTCTCGTTGTTTGACTCCTCACGCAGCCGCTCGATCTTCCCTCTCGCGGCGATGTCTTTGCCCCTCAGCCGTAGCCATTCGCTGCAGCCTACTGCAGCACTTGCGGTTGCCAATATCATATCACACCCATCGCAGCAGCAGAGATTGAGATGCTATTGCAATCGTTGTCGCTACGCCCACTACATCGACACTTCTTCCGTGGGCAACGCTCCTAAAGGAAGCACAGTCACGGCATTTGTTTCTACCATTAGCTACTGCTCCCTTGCCAACCGAAGTCTTCCGCTGAAAACTCCGCCACTCTTCCGGCCACCAAACTCCAACACTGCATTACTCACTGCAACTATCTCCAACCTTGCAGATTTCTCCAGCATCGCTGCAGAAATCACTACAAGCTGCAGAGATTTCTCCCACCTCGCTGCAACAATCTCTCCTGCATTCTGCATCGCTACAGCCTACCAGTACCTTTAGAAGAAGCAACAGCCCTCTTCGGCATTGCATACAGCGACCCTTCTACAGCTGACGACTTCTTCATCATCTCCCGCCATAGCCATCAATGGCTTTTTCGCTACAGATTTCTTGCCCATCACTATAGCCTACTCTGCAGTGCATCGTTGCAGCCTCCTCTGCAATGCATCGCTGCAGCCTTCTCTGCAGTTCATCGCGCTGCAGCCTCATCTGCAGTTCATCGCTATAGCACATCGATCTGCTTTTCTCCTTCTCCCTCCCTCCTATATCTTTACATCTTCTGTAAAGATCACTTAAACCGTCACAAAATATCTGGGATGTCTTCATTTTCCTCTTCCGATATTTCTATCCCTGTTTCTGCAGGGACTCTGAGCACTTCTCAAAGTCTTATCACCATCAATGCTGCAGCACTCATTCCCTTCAAATTATCTAAAGGCGGCAACTACGCATCTTGGCAGGCATAACTTTCTAATATTCTGTTTGGCTATGATCTCCTAGGTTACATTGATGGCTCTCTCTAGTGTCCACCTAAAATGGTCAACATCCCAGGCGAACCCAGTCCAGTGCCAAATCCAGCCTACAAACTATGGTTACGTAAAGATCACCTCATCCTCCAAGCTATTCAAGCTTCTGTTGCTGGATCCGTTGCCCCACTGATATCCTCATGTACGACTGCTGTGGAAGCATGGTGCAAGTTATAAACAACTTTGGCAAATCGCTCGCGTACTCGTATGCTTGGACTTCTCTCTAATCTGATGAAAACGAAACAAGAGGGAAGTACTATTGCTGATTATCTACAAAATATCAAAGTTATCATCGATGACTTGGCTTTGATAGGTCATTCTCTTAATGGTGAAGAAGTCCTAATCCATACCCTCAATGGCTTAGGAGGCGAGTACAAAGAACTGACAGTAGCTCTTCGGGCACGTGACTCACCAATATCATTCGAAGAACTTTATGATAAGTTGATCGACTATGAGACGTACTTGAAGCGTGATGATATGTTGCCCGGACCACCTATTACAGCTCAGGTCAATCAAAAATCCAAGAGGAAGAGCAACCAGTACAATAAGCATGTCAACAACAGTCTGACTAAGCTGCCTCCTAGCCCTATAAAGCCCAGACCAAACCCTCCTGATCCATATCAAGGTGGTAACTTTCATAATCCTCAGTCGTCGCGTCTTGACTTCACAAGCCACCAACGAGTCGTTTGCCAACTATGTGATAAAGTCGGACACTCCGCGAAAGTCTATCGATCTCGCCCAAGACTCCCTACTCTATCACAGTGGCCTCAAGCGAATTTCATGGCTACTCCAACTCCTACCCAACCTAATTGGATTGTGGACTCGGGCGCCTCTCATCACATCACCTCTGATCTTCAAAACTTATCCATCCACAACAACTATAACGAAAATGAAGATATTATCATCGGTGACGATAAAAGAATTCCTATTACTCATTCTGGTTCCTCAACGCTTAGTTCACTTACCACAACTTTTACACTCGATGATGTTCTGTATACACTTAACATTAAAAGAAACCTCATTTTCGTTTCTCAATTCTGTAAACAAAATAATACCTCAATTGAATTCTTTCCTAACTTTTTTCTTGTCAAGGATTTGAGCACGGGGGCATCCTTGGTCCAGGGCCAGAACAAGGACAATATTTATGAGTGGCCATCCACTTCGCAAATTACCCTTCCTACTGCTCACTCTTCAATCGCAGCTCTAGTTGATGTATGGCATCGTCGTCTTAGTCATCCCTCCCCTTTTATCCAGCAAAAATTACTTTCTCGTTATTCTCTTCCTACCTTGAAAATCAATAGCACTGTCAATTATTGCGATGCTTGTCTTTGCAATAAAAGTCATAAACTGCCTTTTGGGACAACCTCCATTTCTTGCTCTAAACCATTTGAAATCATTTATACCGACGTATGGGGCCCTGCCCCAATTCCTTCTTTTGATAAGTTTCGCTTTTATGTCATTTTTGTAGACTATTTTACTAAGTACACAAGGTTATATCCTCTCTACCATAAGTCTGATGTTTCCACAGTATTTACCAACTTTTGAAAGTTGGTCAAGAATTTTTTTCAATCTTCCATTAAAACGGTTTACTCTGATGGCGGAGGCGAATATCAAGCCCTCACATCTTGTCTCTCTGCTTGTGGTATACAACACCTCAAGTCACCCCCACATACTCCCCAATTGGTTGGCTCTGCCTCGAACACAAACATCGACATATTATGGAAACTGGTCTCTCCCTTCTACATCAAGCATCCATGCCACCACCTTTTTTGTCAGTAACCTTTCAAACTATAGTTTATCTCATTAATCGTATGCTCACTCCAGTCTTACAATACCAGTCACCATTTGAAAAATTATTCCACAAGCTTCCAAACCTTCATAAACTCAAAGTTTTTGGCTGTTTATGTTATCCATGGCTCCGTCCCTATACGTCACATAAGCTAACACCACGATCTAAGCCTTGCACTTTTATAGGCTACTCTCTTGAACATAATGCTTTTCGATGCTATGAACCCCAAACTAAAAAAATCTTTATATCACGTCATGTTATTTTTGAGGAGTCTGTCTTTCCTTTTCAAAATAATCCTACCATGCAAGCTACTCTGTAACATTGCCACTAGCTTTACCTTCTCCTAGACCTAGTGACATTGTTGTGTTGACGGTTGGCCCGGTCCATGACAGTGACTCGCCCTCGGCTATACCACCAACACAATCTACTACTTCCATTCCCCCTAGCCTTCCAATGACAACACGCTCCAAAAGTGGTATTTTCAAACCACGTCAAGTCCTTGACTTACATGCTATAACAAGTTCCTCCACTGAGGCCAGTGAACCCACTACAATCACTCAAGCCCAAAAATCTTCTCACTGGCGTAAAGCCATGTGTGACGAATATGATGCTCTCCTCCACAACTCTACATGGACCTTAGTACCCTTTCATCACACACAAAATATCATCGGGTGTAAATGGGTCTTTCGAATTAAGCGGAACCCAGACGGATCCGTTGCCAGATATAAAGCACGTCTAGTCGCCAAAGGGTTTCATCAACGACCTGGTGTCGACTTCACAGAGACATTTAGTCCCATTGTTAAACCCACAA
>LVTN01001579.1:40405-57924 GCA_001649415.1 Musa itinerans
TTAAGTTGTCAGACATCAACTCCGTGTTTCTCACGTACATACAACTGATCAACTAGCAGACTCACTCACAAAGCCTCTCGCCCGCAAACTATTTTCATCTCATCGGTCCAAGATCGACATCCTTGATGGAAGCTCAATCTTGCGGGGGCATGATAAGCAGATAAGATTTCCTCAACTGCCTCAAGGCAGTTGAGGAAATCTCTAAGCAATTGAGAAAAATCCTCCCTGCTGAATGTGTATAACCTCCCTGCTGAGTGTGTATAAATAGCTATCAAGAGCTCACTATCAATATGAATTAGCCAATTACATCTTATACATTTCATAGTTTCTTCTACAATTTCTGTCTTTCTATCTTCTTCGTTTAATTCTTATCAAAATATACTACTGTTATTTTGTGCTTAGGTATTTTAGACAAGTTGATTAAGAAGATAATTGATTTTCTTTATAGGTTTGATAAATCTCGTATGTTTAAAAGCTTGTACTATTTCACATTGTTTCCTTCACTCTTATCAATTTTATTTAGATTTCTTAAGGACATGCAACATACTTATTAGCCGTAAGCTCATCAAGGTTTTTGTGGACCGAAGCACAATAATGCATCATCACTTTCTATGTGAGACTAAATGGTTCGGAGCAAAATCTTAGAGCATTTGCATGGCAACACTAACCATTTATTCTTCCTTAGTGCATGTGAGACTATCAAAGGTTACAGTGGGCTTCCTTTTGGATACATGCAATGATGCTGACACCCATTCCTAGTCATATGAGAAGACTTGGAGCGAAAAAGAATCCTAAGTTATATATCAGTGCATATGAAGATGACCTGTGAGCGAGAAAGTCCATGACCTCTTCCACAAGATTGGTCATGTTGTTACTTCTTGAGCTGAGACTTTCCCATCCAACCCTTTTGTTTATCCATGCAGAGATAATAATAAAACAGCCCAAGAAGTTGCCAAGAATTGTGACAACCTTCCATCTGAAAGATACCTCTTCTTCTTGCAGGGCCCATGCAAGCATTGCCTAACCCCATCCATCCCTTTCCTTCTCTTATTTTCCACTCCATACATTTCCAAAGCTTCCTTCCTTGTTCCTCTCCTCTTCCTCTCCAAAAAGCACAAAAAGGAAGGGGTTGACAGAATCAGATTCCTCCCCTTTCCTTCTCGCTTAGGAAGTAGAATGGGGAGCAAGGGAGGCGCTGCGCCACCGCCGTCGTCGGTGGTCTGTTGCATGTGCGGCGATCGTGGGCTGATGCAAGAGCTCTTCCGGTGCAAGCTCTGCCTTGTGAGGTCTCAGCACAGGTCGGTCGCCGTCTCTTTCTGCTGCTGCATCATCTTGTCTTGTTTCAAGAGCTGCAACTACTGCTCTAACCTACAGCCTTGTTCAAGGCTATTCAATACAAAGAAGGAATCCCATGCAAGACATGTTGTGTTCATCGTGTTAATCAATAGCTTCTCAGCAACAAGATCTGCCTCCCAACGAAGATCCTCAATGAACAAACATTAAGCTCTTCATATATATAGTATCAGTTCACTTGTAAGTCTCGTCGTATCAATCCATACACGCTCATGCCTTCTTCCATCAATTTTATGAGGATCCTCATCTACGAAACAAGATTGAACCCTAGAAATTAGGACTTTTTTCGTCTTATTGCAATAACATGTGACTCATACATGAATGATCGAAGAACAAACGTGGAAGCTAATTTCCACTAGCGTTATGACTGTACCACCTTTTTGTCCTATCCAGGATTCATTTGTCTCCGGTTTGTCAGAGTTGCATTAAATCTTATCCGACATTTATGAAGTATATATGTTTGATGGAATTGATCTGTTTAGGTTTCATTTATTATCTTTATTTGCAATTTAACCTCTCCATCAAACATTACCATGAATGTGGTTGGTGATAGAACGATAGTACATATCATCATACACTCCATTACATATTAGCTGATCTCAACAATCTCAGCAGATACTGTAGTGATTTCTATCCCAAAGCTGAATCCTACCGGACTTGCAATTGGTGTCTAAGGGAGGAAGGAGAGAGGTCTCTTCCCAAAGAAGCCATGAAGGACCCCAACAGCTTGGTCTCTTCTTCCAATAACAACGACAGCAGCAATGACTCAGGAGCAAGTGAGCTCCATCGAGGAGACTTCTCGTCGCAGCTCAACAAGCCTATCAAGAAGCCCAGGCTGCTGGACTGGTCGGCGTCGGATGTCACCGACCGGGTCCGGTCGGGAGATCTGTCGTCGGGCTCGGGAAGGGCAAGGCAAGTCCTGAGGGGCAAAGCCAGAAGGTATAAGCTCTTGGAGGAGGTCTCCAGCTGACTGAGCGCAGCCTGCGACAGATCTGCTGGCTCATCTTCTCTTAATGATCCCAGGGAGGAGCTTTCTTCTGTTGTTTGAGTGCTGGTCTCTCTCATCTTTGACAAACGGAAGCCGGAAAGCAGTTTTCATCATAATAGAATAGAATCTGCCAAATAAATATGATCACTGTTCAAGAAGAATGTTTGGCGATCGAGGTGTGGGAGAAGGTGAGGATGAAGTGACGAGCATTGATGAAGGGGGGAAGAAGAAGGCAAGGGAGACAGCCACAGCCAACCCCACACCACAAATGCAAGGGCGAGGGCGGTGCGGTGCGGTGGATGACACGCCAAAGTACAGACATCTGAGGACTTGGGAAGGACGTGAGGGCCCTGCGTTTGGTGGGATGGCAACGTCCATGGTGGGGGCTCGCTTTGGCGAAGCCATGTGCGCATCCATGGAGTGCAGTTTCCATGCACGCATGGAAGATGGGTAGCATAACTCATGGTAGCTGGAGACTGACTCGCTTTGGCGAAGCCATGTGCGCATCCATGGAGATCAGCTTCCATGCATGCATGGTAGCTGGAGACTGGCTGTTGCTGTAATGTTAGGGCAGGTCCCTTCCCAAATCGATTCAGGAAGAACTGCAAACTTCATGAGTTATGCTACCCATCTGAACGCAAAGTTTGTCAGAGGAAAAAAGGAGAGATCCAAAGGCACTCCTGTAGATGCAACATAATTGAGCTATCTGTGAGGAAGAAGATCCAAATCTATCCAAACTCCCATGCACTGCTTGTGTTGTGATGCGTTGAGAAAAAAAATGATAAAACACGAGTGGCAAGAAACTCTATGGTCGATAATGTAAAAGAAGAATCCAAACAAGAAATAAACGAAAAGATTGCACATGTATTTATATCGCTAAAGTTTGAGGACTCCTCGATAGCTTAGGACTCAGAACAGTTTCTAGTAATCAGTTTAGAATTTGATCTCATATATAGTCTCCTCATTATTAGTTTAGGACTCAATCTCATCCTAAGTTATATATATATGTATATGTATATGTATATAAATATAAATATATATATATATATGTATATATATATATATACATATATATATATTATAAGATGATTTCAATAACCACCTCAATCATGATCTAGTAGTTATAAGATGATTTCAATAACCACCTCAATCATGATCTAGTAGTTATAAGATGATTTCAATAACCACCTCAATCATGATCTAGTAGTTATAGGGTGGTTTCAATAACTACCTCAATCATGATCTAGTAGTTATGTGATGGTTACCACTAGGTCCTATAAATAGGACCGTAGTTCATGAAGTAAGGTATATAGAGAGTGTATGCACTTGAGAATATCTTATAAGTGTTCTTGTCAATACTCCTGTTTTTAATACTACAATAGTATTCTATTTTTTTCCTTGCTCCTCCATCCCCAACACCCTCCTTACCGAGACAAGAAGAGCCCCATTCGCTACTGCTAGCAGCGACTCATCTCCTTGCTGACGTTAACTCAGAGGGTGCGGGGTGCATTTGTTCGATCCGAGGGCCAAAAGACGCCTCTAAGTTGGGGTGATAGTGCTCCCACCCAACTTCGGCTTCTCAACACTCGAGGGAAGATGGGTGTGACAGCACCTGTTTGGTTTTCATGCCACGCCTAGCAATTGCTTGAAGGATATTGTCTTGGAGTTCCAGTAGAAAAGCAAGGTTAGCCTCAACTACTACAGGATCCAAATTAGCCACTACATGCTAATCTAGAGGATGGCGGTGCACTCGGACATGGCGAGAGTTATTCTGCAGAAATGCTCTTCTTAATAGGCTAACCCAAGTTGATCGACCACCCGATCCTTAGAGAAATAAAGAAAAAACTTTTCTTACAACCCTTATTTGAGGTCAAAGCCCCCTTGACATTGCAGCCACGGTGGGCGGAGAGGAAGTAAACTAAGCCTCTAAAGCATACATTATAGCACGCAAGCAATAGTGTCAACTTAGATGCAAAACATTTTGCATTCGCTGACTAACGTCAAAAGATAGTGTCAAGAGTTTGACGCCATCTAGGCAAACGAGAACTTTCTATAGCAAAAGGCCTTGAATAAAAAAGGATGACGGGAAATACTCAATCGCACCTCCAGTACATTAATGCAAGTGTAAAAGAAATTATGTGACTCATAAGGTCGATCACCTTGATGAGCAGCAATGAGTTCAAACTCGACCGGAATGTGAGTCCTCCCAAATGTAGTCCAAGTGGGAGGTAGACACGATCGAGTCAGAATTTAAAGAGTTTGCCATAGGTGGCGAAGCTCTATCACTCGATGGATTCGCTCTCAAGTGTATAGCCTCCTCATGCACGGCCAACTCGACTCCTATCGTGGAAGAGTTTTTTGCTACCGATATCGTGGGTGGTGATGGAGTCGGTGAGTCGTTAGAGCCCTGAGAATTAGTAGAGAAAGTGGAGGAGGATGACATTTGAACAATTGTTCAGTTTGTACAGGAGGTCGAAGTCAATGTCAGAATGCCCCAAAGCGATGTTTTAGATGTGGGGAGTGATGAATGCTTGACCCACTATTTATAGTGGTCAAAGGTGACCCAACCACTACCCTGAGCACCCGTTCAGTTCACTGACGGCTCGAGATGGTGGGCAGCACGACACAACCTACGTGATCGATTGCTATGTGTCATCATCAAGTCAGTTAGGAGTTATTCGGATCATAATTGTAATCTTTTCGAATCCCCCAAAATCCATGCAACCGACATGTGGAGGCCCCGATCTTGTCATGCTTGCTTGATGTCAAGCAATTACAATGGGAAGTCAGGAGGAAGATCCTACCTGATTTCATGAAACAACTGATGTCGCGCATACATCGACGATGTCGGCATGATACTTCATATGTGCATCTACACATAAAAATTCTTGGCAACTATGCGGAAGCCAAATTGACCCTACAACCCATGCAAGGTCGAACCAGACCATGGAGCGCTACAACAATGCACAAGACTGAATAGGCCCAAAGAGCGTTACAACAACGTGCTAAGTTGAATCGACACTGTGAGCGCTACAACCCACACGAGGCCAAATCGGCTCATGAAGCGCTACAACAACGTGCAAGGCCGGATCAGCTCATAGAGAGCCACAACCTGCCCAATTGGCCAAAAAGATGTGGATTCACTTGGTGTCCATAAAGTTTGACTTGGTATTGACTTTAGAAAGGGAGCTCGGTTGATTCCAAATCAGCTCCCAATTTGGCCAACCAAGATCTTCCTTGACGGTTTATATACAATTTGAGTACATAGTTTTATATGTTCCTTCTAGTTACCTGCATATTCTTTCTTCTTTTTATTGCTATTTCTTGTTCCCATTTCACTTGATGAATCAGATAACAATACACTGGATGATTGTAGTCCAAACATATCATAGTAGACCCACAAGTGGTTTATAATTTATTTAAGAATACTTTGAGGATAAGAACATCAACGACGATAATGACGACAGCAACAACAATAAGAAAGACGATGGGGACAACAACAATAAGGATAACGATGATGACGACAACTGCTGCTCCTTATTTAGTATAGCATATGTGTAGCAGCAACACTTTACGGACTAGTGCATCCATATCTAGGAATCAGCCAAGGAGCAGTACACTGCAATGGCTCCCACGGCGACAGTCGGTTGACCAACAAGTCCACAGAAGCCCACAATGTGACCTCCCTCCTCTAAAGCAAGGGAGAAAGGATTGCCCGTCTCTTTGCCAGCACTTACGTTTCTGTTTTCATCGGTGGTAAGAGTAAGTTGTGTTATGAAAATGTCGTTTCCCAACATTGGTTTGAAGTATCCCGAGATGGAAGTGAAGTGTTCGTCCTCATCGAGGATAATCTACAAGCGATCATTGGCTCAGTTATAAATGAAACACAGAGGAAAAAGAATAAGAATTTGGAACTCTAATGATGCTTTATCTGTTCTTGATCAGAAAATAGCAATTAGATATAAGACGGTTTTCCTAGAAGAGTGATGTGTTTTTATTCTAACATGCATAGAAACACAAGAAAATATGTACATGTACATGCGAGTTCATTGATGTTAATAAAATATGTATACCTCTTCGGATATGCGCTTTTTGCTTCCAATAAGCATGGGGGGTTGGATTATACCACCCACGACGAACGTTATTTCCAACCCGTATATTACATCTCCATGGTAAATCTTGACCTTGGTAAAGCGGTCAACACTCCCACCCCACGGCCCCTCCTTGACAACTTTACTCTGCTTGCGTGCATGAATGCGCCAACACCACCAAATATAATCGACATTATCATATGATATTGCTGCTAATGTATAATATATGCAGTCAAAAGAACTCAAGCATGAAGGTGAATTGAGCTTCTCACCATTTGCAGACACCGATATGGAAGCACTCCTTTCCAAGAAGATAAGTTCCGATTGAACGCCCTCCTCGGTGGAAAGCGATGGGAGTATTTATAATGATAGCTGCAGTACAACACACACCTATAACTGAGATTCCTCCGTATTATAATTTCATGACTTTAGGTCTTTTTTTAATCTGAATGCAATAGCAATTAGCATGTCCCTAAAATAAAGATGTCCATTAATCCTTAGGTCGCGTGAGCACCCACTAAGTCTCCACAATGTAGAATTCTTAAATATACGTAAGTATTTTAATTAATGCAAGAAAATGTAATACTATCATTCCACAAGTACGAATTAAGGACATCACATCTTTTTTTAATTAACATGTCCCTAAAAAAAGACTTTGATTCGCACCCACACACTAGTCTCCACAAAATAGCATTCTTAAATATATGTACTTGTGTTAATTAATGCAAGAAAACGGATGGTCATCCTCCATGCTATCATTATACAAGTAGGACTTACCGTCTTTTTTAAATCTGAATAAAAATGTCAATTAACATATCCTTTAAAAAAATCTTTTGATTTGTGTACCCACTCACAAATCACCACGAGATGGCCTTCTTAACTATATGAATGTAAGAAAATGTATTGTCAACAGCCATTCTATCATTCCACAAATACTGGGACCTAAGGTCTTTCACTAATAAGAATAAAATGTTAATTATCATGTCCCTAAAAAAATATCCATTCACAACTCTGCACCAAATAGCATTCTTAAATATATGTATGTATTTTAATTGATGAAAGAAAATGTATGGCCATCCTCCATACTATCATTCCACAAGTAGGATTTATGGTTTATTTTTTAATCTGAATAAAATGCCAATTAACATGTCTTAAAAAAACAATCGATTGATTTGCATGCCTGCTCACAAGTCTCCACAAAATAACATTCCCTTCAGTGGGGATGGAGGTTGTGATTGAGGGTGCTAGGATAACATGGGGTGTTGAGGGGCTTGTCGATCCCTCCGACGGCATTTGTGATCGTGACTACTGTTTATCTTGTTATTGTTCTTTGTTGTTGCTATTGCGAGCAGCCTTCTTCATACAAACTCCCCCCGAGGCGGGAAGAGTTAATCATACACGAGGACTCCCTCTTTTCCGAGAGGGGAGGAGACCCATTCACTTCTACTGGCAACAACTCATCTCCTTGCTTACGTTGGCTAGTAGGGGGCAAGGTGCTTTTGTCCAACCGTGGGGTCGGAAGAGGTTTAGGACTCCAAGATGGGGTGGCAATGCTCCCACCCAACTTCAGCTTCCCGACACTCATCAGAAGATGGGAGTCACACCACTAGTTAGTTTGATGTAATGCTCATATATGTTTTTGTCTTTCAGTTTGGTTCATGCTTTATACAACATGTATAGGGCTTATAGTAGGTTTGACAGTATAGTTTAATTAGCTTTTATGATCGTTTTGAGCTTATAAACATAGGTTGTGTGCAATCATTGTGAAGAGACAAAACTATTCCATAGTAGTGTCATGTGGGCACTTGTAGGGACATTTGGTCACGACGGACTATCTTGGACCCTTTGTCGTACGACCATATAGAGCTTTTGAAGTATATATTCATAATTCATATTGCCTACTATGTGTTTGCTGAAATGGGTGTCACAGTTGGACCGATGCAACTAGAATATTCTATGGGAGAGAGGTTTTATGAGGGAGTTTACTAGTTGGTTAGAAGTATGGATACGACAAACATATAGTTAATGTTTAACAACTTGATCTCTAATAAAGTTGAAGTCGATCATAATGTGTTTCATATATGAGTGAAACATCAGATTAGCACATAAGTAGGTGGCACTAATATTATCATAGTATATTGTATGAGTGGATTAGGAGATGATGCTAAGTTCGTGTAGCAAATTGGTAACCCAATTGAATTTTGTTTCAAGGAAAATAATATAGGCCGACATAGATATTCTATCATTAGTGTTGCTTACCCAATCAACATTAGCAAAGGCATAGAAATGAAGTGATGAATGATTATGAATAAGAAGTCTATGATTGAAAGTCCATTTAAGATATCGCATAACACATTTTAGTGCAAACCAATGTGCAATGGAGGGCTGATGCATGAATTGTGATAATATTGACTACAAATGAAATGTTTGGATTTGTTTGAGATATATACTATATAGAACCAGGTACTTATCAATATTATATAGGATCCGTAGTAGAGTCACCATCATATAATTTGGGTGACTCAATTATGGAGAGTGGAGTTTGTGACTTATTTGGCATTCTACGTGTTTATCTTTGATAATACGTCGAATATACTTCTTTTGAGGTAGAAAAAGTTTAAAAGATATGAACGTTGCTTCCACTCTAAAAAAGTAGCTTAAGGTTCCTAAGTCTTTGATGGATAATTGATCTATCAATTGCTTAAAGAATTGCTTGATCTCTATAGAATTATTGCCTATGATAATAAAGTCATTCAAATAAACTAGTAGATATATAATATATCTCTTTTATTATCGTAAAAATAATAAGGTGTCTGACTTAGAGTTGACAAAGCCAGTAGATATTAAAACTAAGCCATTTTCAATATACTAGGCTCTTGGAGCTTGGTGAAGTCCATAAATAGCTTTCCATAGTTTACAAATATGATCTAGATACTGAGGATGATGAAGCCAAGGGGTTGCTATATAAAGACATCTTCAATTAATGTCCAATGTAAAAAAGTATTGTTAACATCTAACTATTGTATATGCCAGCCTTGAGTAATAGACAAGCTCAGAATGAGTCAAATTATTATTAGTTTCATAATTTGATTGAATGTCTCTGTGAAATCAATACATAGTCATTGGTGAAACCTTTGGCCATAAGATGTGCTTTGTATCTAGCAATGGATCTATTTGAGTTTCGCTTAATTTGAAAATTCACTTACAATTAATGATATTTTGTGTGAGGTGAGATTGTACAAGATTCTATGTGGTATTATGGAGTAGTAGAGCATCATATTCCTCACACATGACTTTTTGATAGTATAAAGATTTTTGAGCTTGGGTGATGATTGTGGATTCAATAGGCTCAGGTGAAGAGCCTGTGGTAGCATGAAAATCATGAATTTGATATGGTTTGAATATTTCATTTTTGGAGTATGTTGTCATGTGATGTCTAAGCTAGATGATATTATTAAGTTGTGTTGAAAGTATATGAATTGGTGAAGAGTTAGTGACATATACCTGATCATGCTGATGTACTTCAATGCCACTTAGTCGAGGAGAAAACAAAAGGCATCATTTATGGTGCCAAGGGTGTTGCCTCATCAGGCATTGTAGAGTCGGTTGGTTGAGAGGTAGATGGGGCAATTGTAAATGTTATAAAGTGTTATTGATCCAGAGTAATAAGGGTGTATAGGTCTAGAGGAGAATTACTGATTGATGTAGTGAGAGATGCACTTGAAAGGTTTCAGATGTACTCATATGAACCTATTGATGGATAGTTGTGTTGGGAAATATGAGAGAGTATCACATGCATAGTGAAAAAATAAAATAAAAATCAATTCCCAAACAAGGAGCATCGGATCGTCGGGTGATGACTGTGAGTGTAAAACTCGAAATCACAATACTACAATAAGAGGATGAGATGTTCTCACCTAGGGCAGCTTGTATATCCTCTAAGAATTCAGATTCTGATCCATCAGATGAAGGAGCTCTCACTCTAGCCGTGATCCACTTGGTGGGCGGCAACGGTGATGCACCTTGTCCTCGTTGCGAGTTCTCTCCTCGTGATAGTGCACCATCACGCAATAGCAGTAAGCAAGAAGGGGGTCGACCCTCTTGCTGTCCACTCACACTTGGGAGGGGCTCATGGCAATAGAGAGATGGGAGGAAGAAATTAAGAGGCTAGTAGCTCTAGGGGTCTAAGCTATATCCTTTGAGCCATACTAGCTTAATGGGTATCGAATCCCCATCCAATAACCCCTCTAAGTTTCATACTATATTGGGTCTCACCCAATGGATCCATTAAAATAAGAGCTTATTAGATATCTCATATACAATCCTCTATTCATCGCGTAATCCACCTTATGTGTGTGACCCTCTAGGCCCAATACCGAGCTAGTCATGAGTTACACTTGTCAGGACCCCTTCTGACTTAGAACTCCTTTTGACTCAGCAAATTATTATCCTATAATAGTTCACTCAACTCATCGACTATGGACGTACTAGGCCACTATGCCATAGTCTCCTAATAATATAGGGGGATCTAATCCATTTGACTTATTTGCCCTTAGTTATCGTGTATCCATAGCCCCTCATCCATCTAATATCCTAGAGACCATAAACTGGATATGGTGCTATCAAACTCATATAGAATCCATCAGAATCTCACTCTTATCGGATTCTCCTATAGAACTTAATCTCTCTCAATTCAAATGACCCTAACTAGGGATTTGCTTAAGTGAGAATACATAGGATATTTTTCTCATTATACCAGGAGTGGATGATCCTCTATTGACACAAAATTATATTTGTAAGGTTAGTTATTATTCTCAATAATCGTCTATCTGAAACTTTAAGATTTGTAAGTCCAACATCAAAGAATAGAGTACTCAAACAAATAATCCTTGGTATCTCAAGTCTAAGAACCAGATATATAACTGGAAATATAGAATTACTGTCTAACGTTGAGTTATCATTAATCATCTAGTATTTTATAGGTGGATCGTTCAGTGAACTCATTCTCCAATGATTACTCGCACTATATCCCTAGTATCGCCACACGAGTAACTTTGAGACCAACTGCCTCTATCATATGGATAGATATATATTACATTAGTCTATCCAGTTACCTCGATGTCTTTGTCAAGTAACCTATGACTTGAAATATTTAGGATTTGTGTTTAATGGTGAATTTGTCTCATTATCATAATCTCATCATAATCCAATTTCCATTACATAAATCTAAGGACATCATAATATATTCATCATATAATATAAAGAAAGAAAATATCATTATTAATATTAATTAAATGAGATAGTATAGTGGATTACACATGTCATCACTCATGTAATTGGCTTGCATGACACCTATAACTAGCAGGTTGTTATAGTAGCTCACATTACTAAAGGAGTAAGATTTTTGAGACAAAGATAAACTCAACAAAAATAATATGATGTGATATTAAGATCTTTTGAGTTTGAGGATCATAGAATAAAAAATATTATATTCAATGGAATACCCAATGAAGATGTAAGGCTTAGATTTTTGGTATTAACTTATGTGAAGAATAGGAGTGTAGCTACGGATAACATAAATAACTAAATATTTTAAGTTTAGGGTTTTGTAAATTAGTTTTTAAAATTATTAATGGTGATGTAGGATTGGGATAAGTATATAGTTAATGAAGTGATCTGCAGTTTGAAAGGTTAACGACCAAATGTTTAGGGGCATAGAGGGTTAGTTGAAGAGGGTAATACTAGTCTCAACTATATGTTGGTGCTTTCATTTGATAGAGTCAACTAGTTGAGGTGTGTGTGGTGATGACTTGATATTATATACCACATGAGAATAGATAAGTTGTTAGAGTTTGGTATTCACCTTCTCCATCAAAGCAAATTATTTTAATGGTAGACTTGAAGAATTCTTGACTAGTTTTCTAAAATGAGTAAAGACTATAGTGACTTCTTATTTACGTTTAAGAGGATATAACCATATATATTTAGTGAAGTAATATACAAAAATGACATAAAATCTAAAATTATCAAAGGAATTAGTTGGGGCGGGGCCCCAAACCTCAGTTAAAAAGAACTCAATAGATATGTTATTTTATTTACAGAATTGAAAGATAGAAATAAGGTTTTTTTTATATGAAGTGCACACAAAATATTATTAAGTATAAAAGTGTTTGTTTCTAAACTAAGTGTTGTCGAGCTAGTATGAGTGATAGGGATTCTATTATTGTCACTAACGATGATGTCTTCATTGCCTTAATAATTGATGTGAATAGATAAATTTTACAAATCAATAATCCAATTGCTTGGATAAGTAGTCGGAGTAGTCATGATGTTTGCTTGAGGTCAGTTGGGTATAGTAATAGGTTTGGGTCAAGATCGACATACTTTTGCTGTGTGTCCAATTTTGTCACGAAGCTAGCAGATGACCTTTTCCTAATTATTATTGTTGAGATGCAAGAACTACTGATAGTTATAGTTAAAGTTATTTCTTCAGTTATTTGAGTTGAAGTTGCTACCAAAGTTGGAGAGTTAATAGTGTAATGAATGATGATGACTCTATGTATTACCCATGTGTCCAAGAGGCGTCTTATTCAGTCTCTTATTGAAGTTTTTGTTACTTTAATTATCTTTTCCTTTGGATTTTTAATTGAATTGAGCTATGATAGTTGGTCTCATCTTTCTCCTCATTTTAGATATGTTTCATGATCAATTAGCTTGTCATATAGTTTTTCAAAAGACACTGGTGAGTCACGTGCCCGAATTGCTGCTGCTAGCTTCTTATATTTATCTACTAGGCCATTAAGAATAATAGGTCATCACTGACGGGATGATCTATTAAGGTCAAATCATCTATAATAACTTTTAGCTTTTGTATATAATCAACAATAGTATATTTCTCTTATGTTATTTTTATCAGAGTAGATAAAGGACTTAGCATGCGAGTACGAGAGTGATTAGCGATGGTGGTATATAACTTGAATCATGCTTTATGTTGTAGTACTATCTGAAGAGATTAGTGGTGTTATGGAGCTAGTGACTAAGACTTGAATAGCTTGTCGATAGAGATGATCTTATCATGGGTTCTCCTGATATTTAGATTTTTTCTAGTGGACAACTAAGAGAGTCATCGATGTGGCCTAATATATCATATCTAAAAAAGAGATCAATGAATTATGCTTGCCAAGATATATAGTTACTGCCTTTAGAGAGCTTGAAGGGGATTAGTTGATGCATTGATAGATAGAAGTCCTATAAGTTGAGATGAACTATTATTTCCAGAGGAAACAATAATTGGAGTTTCAGATGTAGAGGAGAAAGAAATGTTGAGAAGATGTTTTGATTCAATAAGAAAAATCCAAAATCAATTAATGGTTTGAATGCACATATGGTGGAGATATGATCTGTTGGAGGAGATCAAAACTGAGAAGTGCACAGAGGTAGGATCCAATCTGAGATATGCAGAAGAGGGTGATCTCTTATATTATCTCCTAAGTCGTTCTCTAGATCACCGGTGCTGATGACACAATCGAATTTGTTGAAGAATTACTTGAAGCAAGAAGACTCTAATACCATGAAGAATTTATTGTTAATGAGATTATTTCATTCACCGAGGTAATATATATTTATATAGGTAGTGAGGGAGAGATTTCCCTCAATCATGTGCTCAAAACAAACATTCAAATCATGCACTTAAATCCATGATTGATTTTTA
This sequence comes from Musa itinerans, assembly GCA_001649415.1. NCBI lineage: Eukaryota > Viridiplantae > Streptophyta > Magnoliopsida > Zingiberales > Musaceae > Musa > Musa itinerans. Next base: position 54,549 of record LVTN01001579.1, read on the forward strand.
AATCATAGATTGATTGATAATTAGAACACGTAAAGAATATAAAGTTATCATTTTATATTTACCTAAACCATGATCTTCTATAGCATTCTATATTTGTCAATCCATATTTGCTTATATCATAATCTTCTATCAGATCCTAAGGTCATTTTCGATTAAAAATGAAATATTAATTATCATATCCCTAAAAAAAGATCCAATCACAAGTCTACACAAAATAGCATTCTGAAATATATGTATGTATTTTAATTAATAAAAGAAAATATATGGCCATCCTCCATACTATCATTCCACAAGTAGGATTTAAGGTTTTTTTTAATCTGAATAAAATGCCAATTAACATGTCCTGAAAAAAGATTGATTGATTCGTATACCAACTCACGAGTCTCCATAAATACGTTCCCTTTGGTGGGGATGGAGGTTGTGAGTGAGGGTGGTAGGACAACATGGGGTGTCGAGGGACCTTCTCATCCCTTTGGCGGGAATTGCAATCATGATTGTTATTGCTCTTATTATTGTTGATGTTTTTGCCATTGCAAGCAATGTTCTTCATATTGACTCACCCTAGGGCGGGAAGAGTCAGTCCTACATGGGTAATCCCTTCTTATCGAGACAAGAGGAGTCCCATCCGCTACTACTGGCAGCAACTCATATCCTTACAGACGTTAACTCGGAGGGTGAAGGGTGCATTTGTCCGAAAGGGCCGAAAGAGGTTCGGGCCTTCAAATTGGAGTGATAGTGCTCCCACCTGATTTTGGCTTCCCAACACTCAAGGGAAGATGGGTGTGACACCACTGGTTTGGTTTTCATGCCACGTCTAGCAATTGCTTGAAGGATATTATCTTAGAGATCCACATTCGCAATAGAAAAGGAAGGTTAGCCTCGACTACTACAGGATCTAGATTAGCCACTGCTTGCTAATCTAGAGGATGGCGGTGGACTCGGCCATGGTGAGAGTTATTTTGTAGAAATGCTCTTTCTCGAACCTATGCAACCTTGAAGTGATGTTGGAAAACTTCTTAGTAGACCAACCCAAGTTGATCGAGCACCCGCTCCTCAAAGAAATAAAGAAAAAACTTTTCTTACAACCCTTATTTGAGGTCAGAGCCCCCTTGACTTTGCAGCCATGGTGGGTGGAGAGGAAGTTCGCTAAGCCTCTAAAGCATACACTATAGCATGCAAGCAATAGAGTCAACTTTAGAGTGACGCGAAGTCTTTTGCATTCCCCGACGAACGTCGAAAGATAGCGTGAAGAGTTTGACACCATCTAGGCAAACGAGAACTTTATATAGCCAAAGGCCTTGAATAAAAAAGGACGATGGGGAATACTCAGTCCCACCTCTAGTATGTTAGTGCAAGTGCAAAAGAAATGATGTGACTCATAAGATAACCATAAGCTCGAACTCAACCTGAATGTGATAGTCCCCCCGAATGTAATCCAAGTGAGAGGTAGACATGATCAAGTCAGAATTGAACGAGTTTACCATAGGTGACAAAGCTCTATCACTCGATGGATTCGCTCTCATGTGTATAGCCTCCTCATGCATGGCCAACCTGACTCCTAACGTGGAAGAGTTTTCCACTATCGATATCGTGGGTGGTGATGGAATCGGTGAGTCATTAGAGCCCCGAGAACTAGTAGAGAATGTGGAGGAGGATGACATTCCAACAATTATTGAATTTGTACTGGAGATTAAAGACAATGTTGAAGTGCCCCAAAGCAATGTTTTAGATGTGGGGAGCGATGAATGCTTGACCCACTATTTATAATGGTCAAACGTGACCCAACCACTATCTTGAGCACCCGTTTAGTTCACTGACGGCTCCAGAAGGTGGGCAACACGACACAATCTAGGTGATCGATTGCTATGTGACATCATCAAGTCGGTTAGGAAGTTATTCGGATCATAATTGAAATCTTTTCGAATCCCCCACAATCCATGCAACCGACATGTGGTGTCCCAGATCTTGTCATGTTTGCTTGATGTCAAGCAATTACAATGGGATGTCAGGAGGAAGATCCTACCTGATTTAATGAAACAACTGATATCGCGCGTACAACGACGATGTCAGCATGATACTTCGTACATGCATCTACAACCCATGCGAGGCCGAACCAGACCATGGAGCGCTACAACAATGCACAAGACCGAATAGGCCCAAAGAGCGTTACAACAAGGTGCTAGGTTGAATCGACACTATGAGCACTACAACCACACGAGGCCAAATCGGCTCAAGGAGCGCTACAACAACGCGCAAGGCTGGATCGGCTCATAGAGAGCCACAACCGCCCAATTGGCCAAAAAGGTGTGGATTCACTCGGTGTCCGTAAAGTTTGACTTAGTATTGACTTGAAAAGGGGACCTCGGTTGATTCCAAATCAGCTCCCAGTTCGGACAACCAAGATCTTAGGTAACGGTTTATATACAATTTGAGTACATAGTTTTATATGTTCCTTCTAGTTACCTGCACATTCTTTCTTCTCTTTATTGCTCTTTCTTGTTCCCATTTCGCTCGTTGAATCAGATAACAATACACTGGATGATTTTTGTCCAAACATATCATAGTAGGCCCACAAGTGGTTTATAATTTATTTAAGAATACTTTGAGGATAAGAACATCAACGATGATAATGACGACGGCAACAACAATAAGGATGACGATGGGGACAACAACAATAAGGATAACGATGATGACGACAACTGCTGCTCCTTATTTAGTATAGCATATGTGTAGCAGCAACACTTTACGGACTAGTGCATCCATATCTAGGAATCAGCCAAGGAGCAGTACACTGCAATGGCTCCCACGGCGACAGTCGGTTGACCAACAAGTCCACAGAAGCCCACAATGTGACCTCCCTCCTCTAAAGCAAGGGAGAAAGGATTGCCCGTCTCTTTGCCAGCACTTACGTTTCTGTTTTCATCGGTGGTAAGAGTAAGTTGTGTTATGAAAATGTCGTTTCCCAACATTGGTTTGAAGTATCCCGAGATGGAAGTGAAGTGTTCGTCCTCATCGAGGATAATCTACAAGCGATCATTGGCTCAGTTATAAATGAAACACAGAGGAAAAAGAATAAGAATTTGGAACTCTAATGATGCTTTATCTGTTCTTGATCAGAAAATAGCAATTAGATATAAGACGGTTTTCCTAGAAGAGTGATGTGTTTTTATTCTAACATGCATAGAAACACAAGAAAATATGTACATGTACATGCGAGTTCATTGATGTTAATAAAATATGTATACCTCTTCGGATATGCGCTTTTTGCTTCCAATAAGCATGGGGGGTTGGATTATACCACCCACGACGAACGTTATTTCCAACCCGTATATTACATCTCCATGGTAAATCTTGACCTTGGTAAAGCGGTCAACAC